>LGRX02006533.1:0-40535 GCA_001247695.2 Cymbomonas tetramitiformis
GTATAGCCTAGGACCAGCCGAGTAGGGCTCTTCTGTGCCGTGTATAGCACAGCGCCCTGGGACCAGCCGAGTAGGGCTCTTCTGTGCCGTGTATAGCACAGCGCCCTGGGACCAGCCGAGTAGGGCTTTTTCATGCCGTGTATAGCACAGTGGTTGTTTGGCAGTCATAGTTGTGCTGAAGGTTTCTTTGCCCCGCGGGTGTGCCGATGGAACTTGAGTGAGAGCAGGACGCAAACTGTGAAGTGCTCAAATATGCTTGGGGTGGTTTAGGTTGAAGAGATATTCTGTGGAAACGGTCGTTTGGGAAACATTCGATTCGACTTCAACACCTTCTCCGACAAATTGCTGGCATCATAACAGGCTTTCTTTTACAGACTTATCGATCGTCATCAAGTTTACATCAACAGAAGTGTCACAAGATGATTAAACCACCATGCTCGCTAAATGATGGACACATGGTTGGGAGCATCGATGCATACACTGTTTCTGTTGTACATAGCCACCATTGCATCTAACCAAATGACGCAGACGCAGAACAAATATAATGATAATAATAAATAAAATAATAAAACATTTACGCTAGCAAAGGGGACAAAGTCCTGAGAGTCTCTAGAAGATGGAGAAGCAGCCATGGCCGGGTGGGTGGAGGGGTGGCTGAATCTGAGCGGTGGGGAAGGAAGTCGAAGAATTAAGGGGGTATTTGGAGACGTTGAGGAAAGGGGTCGGGTGGGCGGGGGAGAGGGGGTGGTGGGGGAGGGGAGGGGGGAGGGCCCCTCCCCTAGGGGACTGGGAAACATCTTGTATCGCAAGACTTTTTGAAAATTACTGCAGAAGGGTTTGAAGAAAGTCGTTTGATTGCTGCACAGCTTCTGTTTCTGTCATGGTCTCACTGCTCGAGATGTCAACTGTATGCGGGTCAGTGTTTAAGGTGGTAGTGGTGTTTAACAGAAATACGTCTCGCCTGTTTTTGGTGTGTTGCCTACAGATTCTTGAAAGTTTTTTGAGGAGAGCTTTAATCTTGCCACGGGGAACACCTATCGTGTTGAGGACAGTACCAAAAAGAGGAGGGAGGTACCCCATGAGTGTAAGTACTTTGGGCCATTTCACGGTGCTAATAAAAGGCTTTGAATTTGCGTTGGTGATTGTCGTGTCATGGTGACCACCATAATAATGCTCAGCATTACTTTGATGATAGGGAGGGTCTTGAGTGGGCCATGGGCAAAGCGAAGAAGGAAGTACTTTGTCGCTTTCGTTCATAACTTCATTCCAAATATCAGGGCTGACTCCTGTGTATTCTAGCCTCTTCTCCGTGACTCTGGACTTAGGAAGGACATTGAGGAACCATCTGGCAATCTTTTTCTGTGTAGGCCTCCAATCAAAGGTTGGTTGAGTATCACTGGGTGCACTGTCTATAGCTATGATAACGACATCCGAAAAGTCATCCTTATAGCATCCGCCACCTGGAAGAACGTAGGGGTCATCACCCGTCCAATAACCATGTGGGATAAATGGAATAGTGTTATGCGGGAATCTGAAAACAAGTTTAAAACCTTTGTCGAACCATCTCTTTTGGTTTTTGGGAGACAGCGGAAGAATCCATGTTCCTGAAAATCCGGGGACGGTGTTGGCCGCTTTATGTCCCATTTCCAAGGTAGTCATAACCGCCGATGATTTGCCCTTTTCTTTCCCATCAAAGGGGGGATTTCCATAAACGATTCGGCCGATGCCTGTTATCGGATCCACGTAGGCATCCCAAGCGAGACCATCAAAGCCAATTTTCCCATGATGGCAGAAGGGCCTGAGAGCTTTCTTCATTCTTGTGGTGGGTATGCATCTTCTCGAGTGAATTCTAGGGTGGGAATTTAGTGGGTTGGAGAAAAGTTCACAGCCGTTTTTGTCAAGGTTCCTGTCATCCACCAAAATATCTAAGAGGCTTCTTCTGATTGCGTAGCAGTTTTTAGGATCCCCCGATTCAAACTTACATGCATTGAGTGCTTCGTGGATATCGTGTGCCCTATTCGAGTACTCCGCAAGTGAGCATGGAACTGCTTTGTTGGAAAGGCGGTGCCAGGCCAAAAGTTTCCAAAACTCTTTCTTCTGGACATATTGGAGTTCGGGATATTTAATTGTCCCCGTGACATGGTCCACTTCAGGTTTAGCGGCCACAGCAATGGTATTCTTTTTTGAACTTGATGGTCGGTACATGCTAGCTTCCGGGAGAGCGTGTAAGTATAATTCCTCCTTCATTTCCTGTCTAAGGTCAGCAAGTGGAAAAAGTTTCGATGGCTTTGTTTTGATGTATGTGGTACCTTTTCCAGGGTTTAGTAGTTTGGGCTTTTCTGAGATTTCTTCAGCAATGATTTTCCTTAGTTCGCCATCTTGGGTTGTTCTAAGACTATGCAAACTATTATTATGTCCTGAGCATTCAAGTTGGATGTGTTCGAAGGTGCATTTTGTATTCTGTTGGCAGTAGGGGCAGTTTTCAGTCCCGATTTTCCCCAGTTTAAATAAACGTGCTGGAGAGGCTTGGAGACCCAGGAGTTCTCTGCTTCTAGAAGCGGTGAAAGCTTTAGGTGTTATTTTGGAAATATCTTTAGTGGGGGCGGTGTTATTCTCGTTGAGCATTCTCAAGTACTTCCCTTGAGACTGTAGAGTTCTCCAATTATGATAGTGTGAGAGACGTTGAATTCTTCTAATGTGACTACGGATATCGCCTAAGATAGGGACCTCGAAAAAGAATAACGAGAAGGGTAGTTCCTCGGCAGGGTCGTAGCGGGAGATGTCTAGACAGCCCCCTCTGAATGAGGCTCTTTTAGCAGTACGGTCCACTCTGTCATGGACTTTGTCATTATTGTGACCCCTAATCCATTTGAGGATGATTTTGCTGTGGTCTCCTTCACTGTAAAAACCAAGTTCTTCTAACAGTAGGCGAACAGCCTGCACATCTCTGCGATTAGCTTCACGTAATTTGTCCCGGGCATTCATGGACCTGCCATCCTTTGTTACAGCAGATAATAATAATAATAATAAAACATTTACGTCGATGAGTAAGGCAATGCCTTCGGAACGATCTACTCGAGTCTGTTCCCCTCATACATGACAGTCTGCAAGGCAGGAAGCATTCCACAGAGCATGGAAGCATGGGTGACAAGGCACTAATTAAGCGTGTCTGCCACCAGCGTCGGAAAAAACATCAGCAGGTCGTGGAGCTGATGCACGATGGTGATGGAAGCGGAGTGGGCGGTGGTGGTGATGAAGTGAGAAAAGCCCACGGGTGCTCCGGCCCCTGGGCCAGTGGTAACCCCGCAGAGCCGGAGCCCTACGGGGCCCTAGCCCCATGGGGGCTGGGGGAAGGGTGGGGGTTTACATAGTTGCCTAGCATTTCCCCTGCGGCCTTTACCACCTCATTTTCTTTCCTATTTTTTGTGCATAGTTCTTGAATGCTGGGCGCTTCCTCTATGGTGCTACTCTCAGGTATGACTCCCGTTTCATGTAATATGGATCTTTCCCTCGCATGACGCCTACACATCCTAGACAATTTTTTCAAAAGTGTTTTCACCCCACGGTGTGGAACCCCGATCCCTTTCAAAACCTTGCCAAAACCCTCTGGTAAATACCCCATGATAGCAAGTTCCTCTGGCCACTCAACCGCATTAAGAAATGGGGTTCCTCCTGCATTCTCGTGCTCGCCATCCAGGTGTGCTCCAGGGTACTGGTCTCGTTGCTCCCCATTATTCCTGCCCCCAACCCACGGGCATAAACGGGGCGGCAACAGACAATCTCTCTCATTAAGGGCTTGCTCAATCATGTCCGGGTGCAGGCCCGTTTCTTTGAGCAGTTTAGGGGTAATCTTTTTATGCGGAACTACATTGAGGAACCATTGAAGCAGCTTATATTGCAGTTTATCATTGTCAAGTTTCTTACTAACGGGGCATCCCATGCTCTCACTATCCATGGACATTATGACTACATCTGAGTACTTATCTTTGTAACATCCCTCCCCTGGCATTGTGTAGGGTCCTTTGCCTGACCAGTAATCATGTGGGATGAACGGTATGGTCCCCCTTGGGTATTTGAAGATTAACTTAAAACCTTTTTCTGTCCACTTTTTGAGGTTCTTTGGAGATAGTGGCAGGATCCAAATTCCTTCGAATCCTTCTGAAGTCCTGGCCGCCTCTAAGCCTCGGGACAGTGTCTGCATAACAGCAGATGCTTCTCTAAGGACACCACCATCAAATGGTGGGTTTCCATAGACCTTTTTTCCTTTTCCAGTGACACTATTGATATATGCATTTCTTGCAAGTCCATCCCATCCTATTTTTCCTTTGTGGCAAAAGGGTCTCAGCGCCTCTTTCATTGCTGCCGTGGGAATGCACCTTCTTGATTTGATTCCTGGGTGTGAATTTACGGGGTTACAGAAAAGTTCACATCCGTCCTTTCCTAAGCCTCTCTCATCTATGATGATGTCTAATAAATCTCTTCTTATTGCATAACAATTCTTCGGGTCGCCCGACTCAGTATTACACGCTATAAGCGCTGAGTGGATATCATTGGCCCGTTGTGTGTAATTACTGATCGATGTCTGGGGTGTATCAGTTGTCAGCCTGTGCCACTCAACTAACTTCCAAAATTCTTTCTTTTTGATGTACTGTAGGTCTTGGAAATTGTGACACCCATCGTTGTTTATGCCGGTGGGTGCAGCAGCTACTGCAACAGTACCTTTCCTGGTATTTGATAGTCTGTACATGCTAGCCTCTGGAAGGGCAGCAAGCGGTTTGGAGGCTGTTAGGTCCCTGTCTATTTCTGCTAGGGGGAAAAACTCAGCAGCTCTGGTGGTGCCACCCCTTGTGTTTCTGCCTTCTATTATCAATCTCGGGTCTCCTGCAGTGGCTTTTTTAATGGTCTCTTTTATTTCCTCCTGTTGGCTTTCTCTTAACTGATGTAGTTCATTTCCTTCTCCTAGGCAGTTCTGTTGGATATGTTTATAGGTGCACAGTGATGTTGTGCCACACCTCTGACAGATCGGGCTTTCTCCTATTCCCATCCTGTGTGCTCTATGTGGGGATGCGTGCAGGCCTGTGAGTTCTCTGCACCTGTAGGCCGTGAAATACTTAGATGCAATTTTTGATATATCCTTGATTGGTTTCACTTGGTTTTCCTCCAATAGTCTGAGTGCTCTGCCTTGTCCATTCATGTCTTTCCATTTCTTGTGATGGCTCAATCTTTGGAGCCTCCTAATATGATTCCCGATGCCTCCTGTTACGGATTGTTCATGAAATAGGAGGGAAAAGTCTAAATCTCCGTCTTCATCGAATCTAAGTTGTCTTCCGTTGTATCTAAATGCCGCTCTTTTGGCCGTTCTGTCTACTTTGTCATGGAGCCTATCGTTATTGTGCCCTCTAATCCATTTAATAAGAAGTTTCTCTTGTCATGTTGTGTTGTAAAATCCTAATTCTTCCAAAATCAGTCTAATGGCTACCAAGTCCCTTCTGTTTGGCTCTTGCATAAGGTCCCTGACATTTAAGGTTCCAGGGTCACGGTTTACAGCATTGATAGTTGCCATGGAATCAATTACATGGGTAAGGGGAACCAAGGTGTTCAGGATTTCATGCTTCCGATCTTGAAGTAGCTTTCTGAGACCCAAAATTTCTGCGGTGGTGGAGCTAGGTTTATGGATGTTATCTATGATTCCTGCTGTAGGTGAGGTGATAGGCGTCTCCCTTGGTATGTTGTGTTTGCTCATAAATGGTGTTGGGTCTCCGTCTTCAAATCTCATGTATGCTGCTCCGCAACTTGCATAAGATGAGCTTTTGTAGAGCGATCCGTCACTTGCAAAATCAAAGCTAACCCTATGATCCGCACTGTCGTGCATGCCCTGTTCCTCATCTTCTGATGCACTCGGGCAGCTAAATTCACTGTTATCCGTTGCACATGAGTTGTTGCACCTTGTTCTGAAAAGGTCTTTGAGCCTATTTTCAACATATGCTAAGTATATCTCGGCTCCCAAACCTTCTCCTGTGTTGATCCTTGCTGTACTGTTGGAATTCATTCTCAAAATGTTTTGGTCCACCGGCATCAAGGTTGTACCATCTTGCAGTATCTGATACTCGTTAACTAGTAAAGCCTTCAGTCCTGTTTTGTCCGGTCTGTATATCCCTTCTTGATCCTTGGTGTACTGTTTCAATTGTAAGGTACCTAAGCCTGTGTCAAGCCTCTGGACTTTGACTAGCTCTATCCCTTCCTGGTCCACTCCTGTCCCTTTCCAGCACATCATACCCTCTTCCGGAGCTTGTGGAGTGTCTCTGTATTTAGATTTAACCTTTCGCAGCTCTGCTTCTGATTCATCACATATAACTTCTGTCTGAAGGGCTGAAAACCATGCTGGGGGTTCTGTTCCTTGCAGACTATGCTTTGCCCGTAGTTCTTCCCAACTAAGCATAAGCCCTCCACATGGCTGAAGAAAGGAACCCGTGTATCTAAGGTTCCGTGTTGCCACTAACATACTTATCTTCTCATACACAGGTTTCGGGAGTGACGAGTAAAGGAAGGTCTGTAATTCCTCGTAATCCTGAAGAGTGGAATGCTTTGTGTCAATAGAGTAGCCATATTTTGACAGTATGTAGCTCACCCTTTTGAACCAGTTCCCACTCTTGTCTGTGGCTTTTTTGAAGGGAAGGTGGTGGGATAAGGGGGAACCCTGAATTTTGAGTTCCCTTGCTTCTCTCTCCATGACATAACTTGCCATTCTGCTCCATGTGCTATTGTTTTCTCTGTACAGGTGTGCATTTGGTGTGCCATGTAGGCCGTGTATGATCTGGTCACTCCAATATTCGAATTGTGTTGTGTTGCATAATGTGATTAAGGTTTCCGAGATGCATGTAGCATAGGCAATGTCTGTTACGCTGTCAATCCCCAGTCCTCCTAGTGCGGCCAGTGTCCAAACTAATTGTTGGTTTGTGTCTATGGGACAGTTTAAATATCTCAGGACGAAGTTTGCTATGGTGCCATCTATTTCTTTTGCTACATTATTTGTTTCCGTGCAGATAATCGATGTAACTTTCAAAGGATATGCCATTCTTGGTACAACAACCGCATTGATTATGTAGCGGAGCTGGTTCAAGTTCAAGGTTTGTGTTTGAACAGACAGTAAGCTTTGGGTGAGCTTATCCATAAGCATCTGCTTTTGGTGTTCCCATCCGCCATCTAGCGCAAACCAAACCCCTAGATATCGGTTTGCTTCAGTTCTGTTGCTATATTCAAGATATGTAGGGGTCTTGCGTGGAAGCCATTCAGACCATATGTTGGGCCCTTCCTCTCCCTCTTCGACTTTCAGCATACCTCCGGACATGAGTTTCTTTTCCAATCCGGTATTCCTTTCATCTGCTTTCCCCCTCTGTCTAATGGATTTCCTGTGAGAGTATTTCGATTTTTTAGCATTAATGGGAATCCCTATGAACCTCATGAACTCATTGATCACCCCGAGCATGTCCTGTACTTCCTCTCTTGATTTCCCTATCAAGATAATATCATCACAGAAGAATCTGGCAAAGATGTTGGGCGGTGAGTTCATGTTCAACCATTTCCTGTTCTTCTGGGGTGATGTTGCTCCCGGGTTTCTGGTGGCATCTCTCGGTTTCTCTAGAGCATACCCGTAGGTCTGTTTCATGGGGTTCTTACCGTTTGCCCTTTCTGCCAGCCAGATGGCTAGAATGTCCATAATTGCCACAAACCTGAGGGGACTTAGGACTTCTCCTTGAGGCACCCCGCATTCGAGCATCCATTCATCTGTCATGCCTTCAGATGTGAGGACTGATCGTGATGCTTCGGATGTGATGTCCGAAATGATTGTGATAATGTTTTCGGGCAGTCCTATTTTCTCAAGTGCTAGCTTGCTCATCCAAAATTTTGCTCGGTCAAAGGCTTGTTTAAGGTCCAAGTAGACAACATGCAGTTCCTTGTCGAATCTGTTAGCGTCGGAAATAACTTCATTTAGGACTTGCAATGAATCTTCAATGTTTTTATTGGGTAGGAAAGCATCTTGAATTGGGAAGAGGACTGGATGTTTGGATAAGGCCTTCTTTATTCTGTTTGCAATGATGGAATTAAACAACTTCATGCCTGTTTCCAGCATGGTGAGTGGCCTGGAATTATCTGATGTGCATGGTTCGTGTTTGGATCTTTGGGGATTGGCTGAATGAAGCCTGCTTTAGCTAATTTTGGAAAGGAGCCTGTTCTCAAGATGTTGTTAAACATTTCGAGTATGAGTTCCTGGAGGTTTTGGGGTCCCTGTATCCATTGTGCATAATGCATTCCTGATAGGCCTGGGGCTGTGGATACTCCACATGATCCATAAACTGCCTCCAGCTCCTTCATGAGTATGGGTTCTGCTAGCTGCTCAATGACATACTGGGGTAGTCTGGGGCTGTTCTTTAAGATTGATCTCAACCATGGCGGTAGGTGCTCGGGTGCTTCGGGTTTTGTGGAAAAAAGTTTGTTTTCTTTATATTCCTTTAAGATGGCCTGCTTCCTTTCATTTGCTGTGGGCGGTACCTCACCTTTGTCATCATATTCTGGTGCTGCACCCTTTTCCATCCCTTTCTTGTTTCCTAAGGCTCTATCCAAGAAGGTTGAAACCTTCTTTGCAAACAAATATTGCATCTCTTCCTTCTCCCGGAGCTTCCAATATCTAATGTCCTTGAGTCTGCTCTCTTGGAATGCCTTTGTGACTGTTGGCAGGTTCGCCTCAAGTCTGTTACCCCATGCCTCAGCCGTTTCCTGTGGCTTCCTGCGAAGACTGTCACAAGGAATGGTGCTGATGAGGCATTCTGTTGCTTCCAGGTCCTTTTCATTTTCTGCCATTCCCAGCATCCGGTGTGCTTTTCTCAATGACTGAAGCCATTTGTATAGATAGTTTGATGTGGCTGATGGGACCGGCCTTTTGTGCATCTTTTTCCCCCTTGTTCCAAATGCAGCACACGCCGCTATGTTTGCTGATTCATGGATGAAGTCCCAGGTGTCGGGTCCGTATCTTCTTCACGGGACCTACAGCTATCTATATTCTCTTTACTGCCCTCCGATTCTTTGTTTGTGTCTACTAGTTTTTGAAGTCTTTCTGTGTAGGCTTTCCACCCGGTGGCATATTTGAAGTTGTATGCTTTGGTTTTGTCAAGTGCTAATAGGGGTTTGCCACAATGACTCCAGTGCTCTGCTTGCAGGTTCTGATGCATGCAGATGTCCCATATGTGCCCTTCTTCATGCTCCTTGGGTCCTTCGAGTTTTAAGACTTCAGTGTTCCCCAAGTGAAAGTGTGTTTTGAGGTATTTTAGGACATCTTTTTTGCCATAATTGATTGGGAATTTCAAGCTCCAAAGATTACCAATTTTTGTGTACCCATGCTGTGTCACGCCCTCTGGCATGCCATTGCCCCTAGACCGGATGTGTGCAGAATTCCAGGGTGAGTTCATATGTATCCACCATTCTTTGGTTTTGTTATGCCACTTTATGCTACCTTTTGTGCTCGTCAGCTTCCCCTTCCATGTGCTTGGGTTTTCTTTTAGTTTGTCTCCGTAAATATCCTCCTTTTTCATATTGTAGTTTGTGGTGTCACCTAAGACAGTGTTTATTGCTTGTGCTGCATTGTTTTGTTCGATGCTTGCATTTGCAAAATGCTTTATGGTGTATCCATTTTCCCCCAGTAATCTAGCAATCGCAGCCTTAGTAAGCTTTTTAGAACCTCTTACTGTCTGTATGTGCTCCAGTCTTACTGGGAAGCCAGGGTACTTGTCATGGGTGGTGTCGTTTGCTCCACTCATGCGTGGTTCCTCCGTATATGTATGTTTCAGTTTTTCGAGGTGTATCTGCTCTCCTCTGATGTCAATCTGAGCCCAGACTATTCCGTGGTCTGAAACTATGTATGGGTTAATTTCGAGCCAGCCAGCAGCAGCTGTTCTATCTTCCATTCCTTTGTTTGCCATTATATGAGTTAGTTTTGCTTTTGAGCTGTTGTTCACAACCCTTGTGAATATCTCATTGCATTCGGGGTGCATATGTGTGACGAGTTCTGTTAGTGTTGTCCTGTCATCATTGAAATAACTTAAGAGGTGTTTGTTCTTTGTCTGGTGGTCTTTATATGACATCTGCTGACCTTTTGTTATCCTTTGGCTCTGGGTCAGTGTCCAGTTCTTGTCTCCTATTTCTATGTGCGCCTTGTTTCTGTTGTCGCCTGATTTGGCTGCCCAATCCTTAAGTGTTTTGTAGAAGTCCTCTTGTTCCTCTTTGAGGCTGGCATCGTTCATGTACCCGCTTGCCACCGAAAATGAGAAACCCTTTATGCCCGTAAACCGGATCATAACTGACCTTTTTTGCACCCCGTCCACATAGGTTGCATTGGGTGTCAGCGGGATATCCTTGGGGTTCCATACTATGAGGGACCCTATACTAGCCCTTTCATCCGTGTGTGAAATTCTAAAGCCTAGACCTTTCTGAAGCATCAAGGTCTTGACCATTGGCAAACTTGTGTTTGAGATCTTGGTCTCAGAGACACATATGATGTGTGCTTTTCTGTCTAGCACCAGGTTGCAGATGGTCTCTAGTTTTATCATACTGTCCTGGTCCTCCTTTGTGTGTCTCAGGCCTCTCATGTTCATTCCCATTACTATAATATGTTCCTTTCTCCCTTGGGCTCTCTGTAGTTCCTGCAGCCGCATGTTTTCCGCCTCATTCCGTGAGTGCTTTGCCTTTTGCTTAATGCATCTTCCATCCGTTCCATATAGGTTTTTGTGGAAAAAGATGTTTTCCGTCCGCTCACAATTTTGGATCTTCCTCCTCAGTTTTTTCCCTGCCTGGTGCCTTAGGCCTGTGGTTTTAGGAGTGTTCCTTTTGCTTTGAACATTGGAAGCCATCACTTTTCCTGCTCTTATGCCTCCAACCACCTCTTGTTTTCCCCAGAATTCTCTGTTTTGCGCTATTTCGTCAGAGGTTATATTCCCATATCTGAGCTGCTCCCTAATAATGGCTACCGCTCCCCTGTTGTTTAGCTTCTCATTTCTGGTGAATTTCCCGGTACCGTGGTGGTACTTGATGTTGGTGGTGTTTATGATGTCTCTTTCTAACTGGTGCTCTCCTGCATATCTGAGATTTTGAAGGATTTCCTGAATTTTGATTGCTGTGTGGAGGACAAGGAGACCTTTGTTTTGAGCATCGATTTCACATCTGAGGCCTAAGTGTTTATATACTGGTGTCTCGTTGACATGACTTTGCTTTTCCATTTTTGTGAAGGGTTTGATTAGGAGGACGGTGTTCTTATGTTTCAGGTGTATTGCCAATGTCCATTCATGACTTTGGTGAAGAATATAGGTGTGGTGTTTTGTCTGGGGAAGTTTGTTGGTGTTATTGTTGTATTCCTTTTGGCTCCCGTTTATCATTTCATAAAGGGTATGCTCGTTGTTGGTACAAGTGAAGTCTAGCTTCAGCTTTATGCACAGTGTCTCAATGTTGGTTATGGAGATGACTCCTTTTCTACTGTATACAGGGTTGTATTTTGAGATGTCGCTATTGATGCTCCCTCTTGCATCCTTGGGTTGAGTAATCCTATCTTGAATTACTTCTTGTAAGTCCTGGATGTGTAATATAGCATCAGAACTGTGGTGCTCCCCTTCAGTGTTTCCTTCTTTTAAATAGGTGAAGAATGGTATGTGCCCGCTCCTATCACACCATTGCCTCCATTTCTCCGCTGTTCTAATAACCCATATCCCACAGGTGTGATTATCCAGTTGTTGTCTGAAAGTTGATACCTCTACATTCCAACTCTTCCCTTTCATGGTTTTGTGATGGGTATGCAACCAAGAGGAGAGCGCCCCTTCAAGTTTGCTTTGTGTTTCGGTTGCTGTCATTGCTCCAAGGGAATCATAGATATAGGCTTCTATATGTTGTTCTGTTGTAATTCGGAGTGTTATGAGTCTCCAATGTTCACCGTTGCTTACCCCAAAGTGGGTCCTCAGATGTTTGCCCAATGCTTTTCTAATGAGGTGTAAGAAGCTTGATTCCCCGGTTTCCAGTTTTGAAAGGAGCTCATCATAGCCTATGGGGGGGATCGAGCTTTTGTCCTGTAGTCTGAGAGCCTCGTCGAGCTGTTCAGAGTCAATCCCTTCTCCGTTGTATACTGCTTCTGCTTCAAGCCTGTTATTGTTTAAGGTTGATGACTCAGTGGGCTGTCCCCCTTTTCCCCTTATGACCTCTCTCCTAGTAAATGGCAATTTGGTCATATTGCTTCCAGGGTGTATAGTATCTAACATCTTAGTAGGTGATTTTGTTGAGCTCGATTCCAGTTGGCTGGGATTCCCTGTTTGTCCATGGTTACTGGGTTTGTCTACTTCTGTGTGGATGTGTGGGTGTTGTTTCTTTTCTGATAGTGTCTTACTGAGCTCTTTCCTTGCAGGTATATGCCTGTGTGTGTTCGGATCATATTTGGTCCGTTTTCCCCTCCTTTGTGTTGTGAGGGTTCTTCCTGATGCATCCTTCATTGCCTTGAATCTTGCCTTAATTGTCTTCCGTTTGGTCCTGCTGTCAATTCTTTGTGTTGTAATAAACTCTCCTGATGCATCTTGGGCTCTGGTTAATACAGACCTTTTCTGAGTTTTCCCCGTGTATTGTAACCTGTATTTGGTTTTCCTGTGAGCCCATCTCATGAATGTCCTTGGTCCTTGCCTAATCTGGTTTCCTTGTCTTGGATTTTTCCTTGCAAGGTGACATATTGTGTGCAAGAGCATAACTATAGGTCCTTGTGTTGTGGTGAAAGCATCTCTCAGCTGTTTCCTTCGGGTATAAAGTAGGTAAGTTATGATATGCAGGGTAACGGTTGCCATACCTTCTATTGGGGTGCTCCTTTGCTCCAAGCTTGCACCGGTCCTGAGGCCCCTTCGTTGCTTTGTGCGCCGTAAAAAGCCCCCCTCCCCATCACTCTGCACTTTGGAATCACCGTCATTTTGGGCAACAATTATACACCATTTACAGCAGCAGAAGCTTTTTCAAATTACACCAGGCCCGGGGTTTTCTGGGCAGTCCCCCGCCTGCATTGTCACCGTGCTATGCAACGGGGTTCCAACGGGGCAGGTGCGTGACGAATAGTTTTTAGGATGTCTGTTTCCTAGGCTTCTATTAATTGTCTGCCTTAACCTGCTCGTGCTTCTTTCATGGCTACAAGCTGGTTCTATTCCTGTGGCTGGTCTCATTTCTCCATGTTGTCCATGAATTGCTTCTGCATTTTTGCAGCCTCCTTGTCGGCTCCTGGAGTAGTGCGGGGCCTCTTGTCCTGCTTCTTAGGGGTAGGAGTAGCTGTCCCGTCCCCCTGAGCCTGGAGCATCATTCTGTGTGAATAACACATGCACTGGATGTGGTTGAGCCTCGACACCTCAGGCTGGTCGTCATGGGTGGGCGACATGCAGTAGTTAAAGCCATTGAAGTAGGTGAGCCTCAGTGTCCCAAGCCCTCCCAGGATTATCTCAGTGGGGAAGCTGAGAATCATTGCGGGGTCATCAGAGGAGTTCACAGACCCATCTCCGCCTTTCTCAACGTTTGCCTTGAGCTTCAGGTAGAGCACCTGGTCAAAGAGAAGCCCAATCAAATAACTTTCTGTCCGAGGGTTACAATGATTCACATGCTGGTTCCTTTTTACTTTCAGTGGGTGTGCCAATTCCCTTTCTTGTGGTGTGATTGTCCTTTCATCTTTGAATCTTGTTGGAAAGACCATGCCTAACTTCGTGAGTGACCCCGCCTTCATTTGGATTATGGCTTCAAGTTTTGCTTTCAGGCAAGTTTTATAGGCGGGTCGTACCAGTTGGTGAACAACTGTAGTAGGGTGAAGACGGTCATATGTGAATACCACCTCTTCCACCAGCATGCTCGTGGCGGGGTGCATCCAGAAATATCTCTCCGCATCCTTTGCCTTCATCCTCATTTGAGCCCCCTTCCTACTCATAGGTTTCCAGGAGAACCGAGCTTCCTGGTAGAGATTCCCAATGTTGTGGGCCCTAATCCCCCAGGTGACTCCCTGTGCCTCCAACTGGATCATATCAAACACTGGCTGAACCATTTCGATGTCGATGTTAGCAATCAGGACGAAGGGTGCCTTTCCGAGTCCATATGTCAGGGCAGTGGCTGTGATCAAGCTGGGGTTTCCTCCTGCCTTCTGAACTGTTTCCTTCACAGCTTTCTTTACTGCTTCCATTTCCTTGTCCGTAATGCCCATCATTCTCCTTCCCGTCTTCCTAAAAAACCTCATCTGACCTCTGAGTTCCGCTGGTTCAGTCAACAGGTCAGTCAAGTCTATTTCATTGGTCAGTTCACCCGACTTAAATGCCTCAGCCAGCTGCTTCAGGCCGTCCTCATCCGCCAGGTTGGTTTTCCCGGCCAGGAAGGTACCACCTCCTTTGACTCCTTCCTGTGTGACATGCTCCAATATCAACTTGCAATAATACTTATGTGTGTGCATACAAGGTTTAGCACAGTTTGTGTTATACTGGGGCTTCCGATGCTTATTTTTATCTTTTCTTTGTGTGCTAAGAGTGTAAAGGTTACCTTTACTGGTGAGTGTGTAATTGGTTAGAATGGCTATACTCATAATAAATGTAAGCACACTATTCTTTCTGTATTTTGATTTGGCAGCACTATTGTTTATTGTTCCTATAGCTCTTTTCTCTATGACAGTTGCTCACAGGCTGCACAAATGGTGTATTCTTCTTCTCTTACGGAATGAGTGAAAGGTTGGCCACATGTGCCTCCCATCCAGCTTCCCGTGCATACCCATGTGTGGCACTTGCGGCGGCAGTCGATACACCCAATGCAGAGTGTATCATACGTGCAAAGCCCGCATGAATATGCCATTTCTCCATCGAGGAGCTCTATGTCTCTCCCACATAGATCACATGGCACATCGTTTTCCTGCAAGCAAAACTCATGGTGAGTACTACTTTGTGGCAAGCGGGTGAGTGATCCTCTAATACAAAGAGCATGGTGCTCAATGCAAAAGTGGTTCGAGGGCAATGCTAAAGGCACAGAGCTCGTGAGCTTACTGTACATTGTGTGACAGTTATATACCCCCTGCCTAATACTGTACACAGGGCATAAAGTGGGAAGAGTGCTCTGTCCGTAACCCTTCATGTTGTTCAAATGCCAAGTCATAAAGCATATGTAAACATTGTGCAAGGTGCTGTGTGCATGATGGCATGTTTGGTCATTCCGTGTTCGGGGTGTTGTGCTGGGGGTGAGGGTAAACCGAGGGCTGCCCCCAGAGCACTCACATGGGAGGCTTGTGCTGTCCGGGCCCTTTACTTTGTACTCCCATGGCAGAAAACCTATACCATGTCTGAGAGACTTTTTGTAAATCAGTCTTTCTTTAGGTTGGACCGGTGCAGGCTCGGTAACAGAGTTTCCATCTGAAGCCTGGTGCCACCAACACAATATGGCAGATATTTCACAACCAGCCGCCTTTTCCCGTGTGCGGTGAGTGTTGGAAGCGGAAGTAAGTTGTGAGTTGCGCAAGCAGCACTCCGCTCTGTTCTGTGTGTGGTGAGAGGTATGAGCAGCATGCCACTCGATCCCGTGCTTGGTACGTGATATGAGCAGCTTGCTTCTCGACTTTGTGTGGTGCAAGTGGCAGGTACAGTCGGCCCTTAAGACCTGTATGTAATATGTGGCATATGCTTCAGTCCTCCCCCTCCCGTGTATAGGAAGTAAATCAGGCAGTGAAAGGGTGCCATTGCCACCAGGGAACTCTTTTCTGTGCCCATCATAGTGAGTGGCATGGGGGGACAGTCTCATTCTTTTGTGTCTCGTGTGTGGCCTGTGCAGTCTTTCATTTAGTGCACTGTGTTGTGGGAGACTGTTTGTTTTAAAAGAGACAGACAGCGGCAAGATACCATTAACATTTGTAGGCTTGTTTTCGAATGCAGTGAGTGTGCAACAAAGTGTCGGTGCAGTGTTAAAGCAACCCGAGTTGCACAAAATGAATTCTGCATTATTCTGTGTACGGTGAGTGGTATGGGCAGCAATCCTTTCCATACCATACTCCCTTGGCAAAAAGCCTATACCATGTCTAGGAGACTTTTGGAGACTCAGTCTTTCTTTAGGTTGGACCGGTGCAGGCTCGGTGACAGAGTTTCCATCTGAGACCCAGTGCCACCCCCACAATATGGCGGACACTTCACAACCAGCCGCTTTTTCTCCTGTGCAGTGAGTGTTGGAAGCGGAAGGCCACCCATTCCTGTATGATGAGGGTGACATGTGCAGTGTACCGCGCCTTCCTGTGTGTGGTAAGTGGCATGTGTTGCCCGCCTCTGAGCTCCATTTGTGGTGGCTGACAGGGAAAGCAGACTGCTCTTTTGTGTGTATGAAGGGTAACATGTATAGCAGGTTTCGCAGTCCCGTGTATGCTAACTGACATAAATATTGTGGGTGTGTATCTATGTGTGGTGAGTGGCATATGCTGCCTTCCGCAAGGTATTTTGTGTGGGGGGTAGTATTGTCAGCAGGCTTTTTTGTCCTATGTGTTGTAGGTGCCCTAGTCCCCCTGTTTCTTGGTTCTGGGTTTTGTGGGTGGTATACACAACAGGCTTGTTGGCTCGGTGTGTTGCAGATAGCATAAACAGCAGGTTCCTCTGTGTTGTATGTATCGGGGGGTACTAGCGACAGTTTGTTCTGCCCTGTGAGTTGTGAGTTGCACAAGCATAACTCTGGTCTGTTCTGTGTATGGTAAGAAGTATGAGCAGCAGGCCGCTCGGTCCCGTGTTTGGTACATGGTATAAGCAGCTTGCCTCTCGGCTTTGTGTGGTGCAAGTGGCAGGTACAATCGGCCCTTAGGACCTGTGTGTAATGAGTGGCATTTGCTTCAGTCCTCACCCTCCTGTGTATAGTAGGTAAATCAAGCGGTGAAAGGGTGCCATTGCCACCAGAGAACTCTTTTCTGTGCCCGTCATAGTGAGTGGCATAGGGGGACAGTCTCATTATTCTGTGTCTCATGTGTGACCTGTGCAGTCTTTCATTCAGTGCACTGTGTTGTGGGAGACTGTTTGTTGTGGGAGAGACAGACAGCAGCAAGGTAACACTAACCTTAGTAGGCTTGTTTTCAAATGCAGTGAGTGGGCTGCAAGGTGTCGGTGCAGTGCTAAAGCATCCCGAGTTGCACAAACTGACTTCTGCATTATTCTGTGTGCGGTGGGTGGTGTAAGCAACAGTCCTCTCCATCCCATACTTAGTAATTGGAAAAGTCAGAGGTTCCTCTGTGTTGTATGTATCAGGGGGTACTAGCGACAGTTTGTTCTGCCCTGTGAGTTGTGAGTTGTACAAGCATAACTCTGCTCTATTCTGTGTATGGTAAGAAGTATGAGCAGCAAGCCGCTCGGTCCCGTGTTTGGTACATGGTATAAGCAACTTGCCTCTCGGCTTTGTGTGGTGCAAGTGGCGGGTACAGTCGACCCTTAGGACCTGTGTGTAATGAGTGGCATATGCTTCAGTCCTCACCCTCCTGTGTATAGTAGGTAAATCAAGCGGTGAAAGAGTGCCATTGCCACCAGCGAACTCTTTTCTGTGCCCGTCATAGTGAGTGGCATAGGGGGACAGTCTCATTATTCTGTGTCTCATGTGTGACCTGTGCAGTCTTTCATTCAGTGCACTGGGTTGTGGGAGACTGTTTGTTGTGAGAGAGACAGACAGCAGCAAGGTAACACTAACATTAGCAGGCTTGTTTTCAAATGCAGTGAGTGGGCAGCAAGGTGTCGGTGCGGTGCTAAAGCATCCCGAGTTGTACAAACTGAATTCTGCATTATCCTGTGTACGGTGAGTGGTGTAAGCAGCAGTCCTCTCCATCCCATACTTAGTAATTGGAAAAGTCAGCTGACCTCTCGGTCTTGTGTGAAGCGGTTGGCAAGTGCTACCAGCCCCTCCGGCCTGTATGTAATGAATGGCATATGGCTCGAGTCTCTCACTCCTATGTGTTGTAAGCCAAATAAGCGGCAGAAGGGTGCCAATGACACTAGTGGGTTTGTTTTTGAGTGTAGTAAACAGGTGGCTAAGTGCCGGTTCAATGCTAAAGCAACCCGAGTTGTACAGTCTGTAGTCCGCTTTGTTCTGTGTGGGGTGAGTAGTATGGGCAACAGGCCGCTCAGCCCTGTGCGTGGTAAGTCGTGTATGCAGCTGGCGCCTCGGTCTTGTGTGAGGCAGGTACTGGATACAGACAGCCCTTAAGACCTGTGTCCGGTGAGTTTGTGACCACCGTTCACTTATGAACTTATGGGAAACAGGCAGCAACAGTGTACCAATGACACTAGTAGACTTATTTTTAGAAAAGGTTGGAAGGCAGCAAGGTGTCGGTTCAATTCTGTTGCCCTCCGGTAGTTGTGACCACCGTTCACTTGGAAGCTCGTGAGGAACAGTCAGCACCGGTGTGCCAATGCCACTAGTGAGTTTATTTCTTGAATCGGCAAGTAGGCAGCAAGGTGTCGATTCAATTCTAAAGCACACCGGAGCTTGTGACCACCGTTCACTTTGGAGCTTGTGAGAAGCAGACAGCGCTGTACCAATGTCACAAGTGGGCTTGTTTCTCAAGACGGTGAGTAGACAGCAAGATGTCGGTTCAATTCTGGAGCACACCTGGGGTTGTGACCACCGTTCACTTGGGGGCTTGTGAAAAACAAGCAGCAACGGTGCACCAATGACTCTAGTAAGCTTGTTTTTAAACTCAGTAAGTAGACTGCTAGGTGTCGGTTCAATTCTGAAGCATACCAGTGGTTGTGACAGTCGTTCACTAGGGAGCTTGTGTGAGGTATGTGAGTGCTGCAACCGTAAGGGAATGTCCGTGGCTGTAAGTTTGTGGTGTGAATTCTGCTTACTTTCTGCTTGCTTCTGACTTTCTGTCATAACCGCTCTCTCTTGTGTTCTTTTCCTATTGAGATCGAAGTAGCTTACAAACAACGGGTCAGGTCTTTGGGGTGAGATTATTAGAGAGAAGTAAGAACCTCTTCTTCTTCGGCTGGCTCTTCTGCTTCTTCCTCCCCCGTCAATTCCACCTCCTGTTTCGCCCAGTCGCAAACAAACAGCTGTTCGCCCCTTTTGTTCCCGTGGCTTTTTACCAGTGAAAGCTTCGTGTTTCACGTGTATCTGTTTAGGACAGGATGCGTTTTTCAATTTTCCCCGCTCTGTTATTTCCGATCGTGAAAACAAAACTTCCCTGAACGTCAGTTCGCGGTGTCGCTTGCGTTGTAATGTCGGGTGCTTGATGCGCTTTAATGTCTTGCGACCTGTACTCTCTTGCTCCTTTAATTCTGTACTCTTTCTCTCCTTCCTATTTAATGCTCCTGTGATGTCTGTCCCAGTCCGAGACTCGTTTCTGATGAACGTGAGTAGATCTTTTTTGTTAGCCTTGAGTTCCAATCTAACCGTGGTGCACCCGAGATGCTGTGCGTTAGGCGTCTGTTTTCCGCTTTCTCTTTTGATGTTCTTTTTTCTCCATAGGGCTTTACTGAGTCTGCGGAATTGAAGCTGGCCAAACTCACCTGAGCCCAGGCGAAGTTCTCGTAGAAGTTCACATAGTATCGCTTCTTCGCCAGGATCTCCAGGAGGGCGACGTAGTGCTTGGTGCCCACTCCTGGCGTTACACCAATTTTCCGTGGGAGTTTCGGGTAATGAAGTTTTCTTTTCCAACACAGGTATAACAAAAAAGACCAGTAAGATTTTAAGAAGCAAACTGAGCTTTGCTATTCCGCCTATTGTTGCAATCTTTTTCTCAGCACACCTTCGCTCTGTTTCATACCTTGTTCTTCAAGAGTCGCCAGGTACTCTTCTGCTTGCCGATCGTCGCCATATTTAAAGCCAATCTTCCCTCCAGCCCACACGCCATACGTGAATCCCTTTGTCGCCACCCAGGTGAGGTATTCGTACGCAGTTTCGTTTGTGGTAATTTCAGCAAACGAGAGCGAGTTGTCGTTCTCTTCGTTGATTTTTTCCAGCAGGCTCTCAAAAAACAGCTCGTACTGCCCTCGAAGATGCGGGTCCATATACTCAGATGCCAACGCGCTCTCTATTTTCGCTGCCAATTCTTTGGTGCTGATCCAGTCAGCGTGCGTTATCGTTTCAGCCATATCTGTTTCAGGGAGACAAACAACGGAATTAGCGACTTTAATGTTTTTGTTAGTTTTGCTCTTTTTTTGGTGTGAGACTAGCGCTGCCGTCCAAGCACCCCAAAGGGGTGCTTTTCCGGCAGTGCCTTAGACTGTTGTTCAAATAGTTTTCGCCTTCACTGCCTGCGGCTTTCGCCGCAGGCTAACAGGGTGCATATAACAACAGCAAACAGGAAAAGTTTGAGTAAAATACCTCAAAAGGTATTCTCTCTGCTTTTCTTCTACAAAAAAATATCAACAAAAAATATAAACCCTAAGTTTTTGACCTGCGGAAACCCGCTTAGGGTTTATATTTTTTGCTGATATTTTTTGAAAAGGAAAAGTAGAGAGAATACCCTTGAGGTATTTTACTCAAACTTTTTCTGTCTGTTGTTGTTATATGCACCCTGTTAGCCTGCGGCGAAAGCCGCAGGCAGTGAAGGCGAAAACTATTTGAACAACAGTCTAAGGCACTGCCGGAAAAGCACCCCTTTGGGGTGCTTGGACGGCAGCGCTAGTCTCACACCAAAAAAAGAGCAAAACTAACAAAAACATTAAAGTCGCTAATTCCGTTGTTTGTCTCCCTGAAACAGATATGGCTGAAACGATAACGCACGCTGACTGGATCAGCACCAAAGAATTGGCAGCGAAAATAGAGAGCGCGTTGGCATCTGAGTATATGGACCCGCATCTTCGAGGGCAGTACGAGCTGTTTTTTGAGAGCCTGCTGGAAAAAATCAACGAAGAGAACGACAACTCGCTCTCGTTTGCTGAAATTACCACAAACGAAACTGCGTACGAATACCTCACCTGGGTGGCGACAAAGGGATTCACGTATGGCGTGTGGGCTGGAGGGAAGATTGGCTTTAAATATGGCGACGATCGGCAAGCAGAAGAGTACCTGGCGACTCTTGAAGAACAAGGTATGAAACAGAGCGAAGGTGTGCTGAGAAAAAGATTGCAGCAATAGGCGGAATAGCAAAGCTCAGTTTGCTTCTTAAAATCTTACTGGTCTTTTTTGTTATACCAATGTTGGAAAAGAAAACTTCATTACCCGAAACTCCCACGGAAAATTGGTGTAACGCCAGGAGTGGGCACCAAGCACTACGTCGCCCTCCTGGAGATCCTGGCGAAGAAGCGATACTATGTGAACTTCTACGAGAACTTCGCCTGGGCTCAGGTGAGTTTGGCCAGCTTCAATTCCGCAGACTCAGTAAAGCCCTATGGAGAAAAAAGAACATCAAAAGAGAAAGCGGAAAACAGTTATATCGTTACCCCGTGATATTGCTGCCATGGAGTCAATGGCATGTACCATCGGAGTAATAGATTTTAGGAGTTTCTCTTTTTGTTATGTGAGTAGAAATCGCAGTCCCGCAATTTCGGCCGATGTGCTACTCGGGTTTTGGATATCTTCCTTGATAAGAAGCCCCGATGCGGAGAAAGTTCTTGAGGGGGGGATATTCATCTTCCGAACAAGTGGCATCCCGTTGTCAAAGTTTTTTATGGCATATGCTGCACCACTGCATGCTGTTTTCTTTCCAGCAAATAGAGAACCATCGCTTGCCATATCATAATCTTCCATTTGTTTGCTGTTTTCGGCGTTGGGGGTGGATTCTTCTTCCGAGTCGCTAGGGCAGCTGTATTCACTTTCTTCCTCCGCAGTTTTGTTTTTCATTCTGGCAATAATGGTCTCATACTGTCTGTCTGAGATGTAATCATAGTGTGAGTTAATATCACTGACTGTAGCAAGGACAGAAGAGGGCGGGTCCATATGGTCATTATATTCGAAAATAGAACCTGCTGGAATTAGGATGCAACCGTCATTGGTGATGCTATATTCAAAGTCGTATTGAAAACTGTTGGTACCTTCGATTCCGATAAAGACATTAGGGTTTATGGCATTGTTACTGTATTCTGTATATTGTATTGACATGGCCTCTAAGTCAATATTGGTAATGTGAATAAGAGAGATGGAATTTCGGTCACCATTTCCTTTCCAGTGAAATTCACCCGTGTCGGGGGGTACTATGTTGTCTCTGTATTGTTTCTTGACATATCTGGCCTGTGGGTCCAAATCTACAGGGTTTTGAAGCATTTCCTTTTCGATTTCGGTTAGCCATCCAGGAGGTCTATTACCGTTCAGCCTGAAGAAACCTTTACTTTCTTGCAAGTTTTTTAACATTCCACCGCAGGGAGTCAGAAAGGAACCTGTGTGCTTGAGGTTGTATTTTTGTATTGCGGAGGTAACATTCCTCGACATGTAAAGTTGTCTGGGAAGGGTGGTGATTAATGTGGTTTCACCCGCTTCATTTTCAGGGTAATTTTTAGAGTCGGTAGCATATCCAAGTTTTGCCATAATGTGACCTGTACGCCTAAACCAGTTAAAGCGTTTGTCTTTTGTGTGACTGTAGGTTGCATAGTGTGATAAGGGGAAGCCCGAGATGGCATTTTTACCCATTTCGTTGTTCATGTTTTGAATTATTGTTTTAAGCCATAGATTGCTGTTTCTGCGGTATAGTGAGATGAGGTGGGGATCAATGATACGGTCCGTGTGGTTGTGTTGCCAATATTCGTGTTCATCTGCAGAACACAGGGTGTTCATAGTTTCAGTAATACACGTCGCGGTTACAATGTCAAAGACACTATCAATACCGTACCCGCCTTGGCAGACTGCTGTCCAGATTATTTGGTGATTGGTGTCAACTGGGCAGCCCAAATATTTAATTATAAACGAAGCTATCATTTTGTCTAATTCAATTGCGACATTCTTTGAGGAGTTGGCAATTGCTGAGGTAACTTTAAGGGGGTATGTCATCCTCGGTACTACAACCGCATTTATAACATATCTTAGCTGGTGTAGAGTCATGTGTTGCAGTTGGATGGATATTAGGGTAGATTTTAGTCTGTCGATAAGGATTTCCGCCTGTTTGTCCCATTCCCCATTTAGTGCAAACCATACTGCGAGATATCTGTTTACCTCTTTGCTGTTGGAGAAATCGAGGAATTCTGGTGACTCAGGGGGTATCCATTTCGAATCAATGGAAGGACTTGAGTCATTTGTATTGGGCTCCAGATGACCCCCTGAGATGAGTAAATCATCAGACGGGTCATATCGCGTTACCGTTTTGCCCTGAGGTTTGATGCGCTTTCTGTAAGAGTATTTGGATTTCTTAACATTGATGGGAACACCGATGAAGCTCATAAATTCATTAACTATACCTAGCATGTCTTGAACTTCGTCTTTAGTTTTCCCCACGAGAATGATGTCATCATAAAAGAACCGTGCAAAGATATTTAAAGTGGTGTCCTTTTCTAATAGGTTTTGGGAGGGAGGAATAACATTATTTCCTGGTTTGTCTGGTCTATGGCGTTCCGAGTTCAGTTCATTTCCATATGTGGTTCCGGTCGGGTTTACACCGTTTGCTCTTTTTGCTAACCAAATTGCCAGAATGTCCATAATGGCTACAAACCTTAGTGGGCTCAAAACTTCTCCCTGAGGAACTCCACATTCGAGGGACCATTCATCTGTGAGGCCTTCTTCAGTGAGTACCATTCTAGAGGCATCATTGGTGATGTCTGAGATGATGTTAATTTTTTGTGATGGGAGTCCTAACTTTCTGAGCGCTAAATCGCTCATCCAGAATTCAGCTCTGTCAAATGCTTGTTTGAGGTCCAGGTAAACTACGTGGAGGTCTTTGTCGTATCTATTGGCATCCGATATTACTTCATTCAAAATTTGGAGTGAGTCATCTATGTTTTTATTCGGAAGAAAGGCATCTTGAATGGGAAAGAGAATGGGGTGGGTGTTAAGTGTTGTTTTGAGACGGTTAGCAATTATTGTGTTAAATAGTTTAAGACCCGTTTCCAACATCGTGAGGGGTCTGGAATTATCTATTGTACATGGTGCAGAGGGGTTTTAAGGGATTGGAAGGATGACTCCAGATTTTGCACTCTTAGGAAATCTCCCAGTTATAAGAATGTGGTTAAAAAGTGAGACGGTAACATCTTGAAAATTCTCTGGGCCCTTGATCCACTGCGAGTATCTCATTCCTGAGGGTCCTGGTGTTGTGGAGATGCCACAGTCCGAGTATGCTTGTTGAAGTTCTTTGTGCGTGATTTCTGTCAGTAGTCTCGCAGCGGCCGTATCGGGGATTTTAGGGCTATCCTTGAGAATGTCAGTGAGCCACTATGGGAGTTCATCTGGCTCATCCGGGTTAGTAGAAAATATTTTTTTATTTTTGTATTCATCTAGTGTTGTGTTTAGTCTTTCTGTCTTTGTCTCAGGTATCTTTCCATCACTACCTGGGGTAGCGGCTGCACCTTTTTCAGTAGGTTTCATCTTTCCCATGACTGTGTCTAGAAACCTCGAAAGGTTAGTTGAGAAAAGATGCTGCAAGGCTTCTTTTTCTCGAAGTTTGCGTTGTTCAATGTCGGTGTCTCTGCTTTTTTGAAAAGCATTTCTGATTATTACATAATTTTCATGCAATCGTAATCTCCATGTGGCTGCTGTTTCATTGAGTTTGGGTTGGAGCGCGGCAAACGGTAGAGTGCGAGCAGCCTTTTTGGCTTGCTTCGGAATGCTATTAACATGGGTTCTTGTATCCAAATATTTGATGGTGCGGCGTACTATGTTTAGCCATTTGTATATATAGTTAGATACTGCTGATGGTTTTTCTGACCTCCCAGTTTTGTTCAGATTCTTGGTGCCAAAGGCGTCACTTGCCGCCTGATGTGCCAATTTGTGCAGGGTATCCCATGTCGCGTCAGGGTGCATTTCCTTGAGGCTAGTGCCGCCGTTTCTAGCTGCTTCCAGCCCATTATCCATTTCAAGTGTGCTATGTAGTCTCTCAGTGTAGGACACCCAGCCAGTAGCGTATTGGAATAAATGAGTGGTGCAGTCTATTTTTTCCGAATGCATCTCAGATCCGTACAGGTTCCAGAATTTAGCAGGCATATGGGGTTGTAGAAGAATATCCCAGCTGGTCATGTGATCATCTGTGCTGGATTTCGTGATTTTCTTAACTTCCAGTGAGCTGAATGAAAGGTGTCGTTTGAGATAGGCATTTACATCTTTCTTATTTAGTAGGTGTGGCGAACCTATATGCCAGATGTTATCTTTGTCGTTATGGCCTAAGTTGAGACCACCTTCTGGCATCCCCTTTCCTCTAGAGAGTAAATGAGCTGCATGCCATGGGCTGTTAAGGTGAATCCACCATTCCTTGGGTTTGTTGTGCCATTTTAAACATTGTTCGATGTTGTTTGTCTCTTTATTTTTAGCTATGAGCTTGCTCACTGTTATGGGGCTGCCGTCAGTATTATCCCGTTTAAGATCAAGATCAGTGGTGTCACCCTTGATGGTGCTGATAGCGTCTCTTGCTTTATTTTTATTGATGCACGCGTGCACAAGTTCATTTGTGCTGTATCCGTTTGCTTCAAGGAGACCTACAATATCTTTCTTGTTTATTTTCCTTTTTGTACCCATGTTTTTGTTTGTCATTCTGATCGGGTAACCTGGGTACTCATCATGTGTGGTTTCCTTGGCACCATTAAATCTAGGTGTTGGCAAAATTGCATCTGAAGTTATCTCAGGTTTGATGTCGTTTTGAGGGAGCTTAAATTCAGCCCATACTATCCCGTGGTCGGAGATGATATAAGGGTTTTCCTCCGTCCAACCAGATTTAACTGTCATCTCTGCCATAGTAGAGTTTGCCATGATATGAGTGAGCTTTGCTTTTGAGTTTTTGGATATAACATGTGTGAAAATTTCTGTGTTTGGGTTTCGGTCCATGATCAGTTCATTGAGGGAACATTTGTCATTGTTGAAATAAGTTAGAAGATGCTTATTCTTCTCGACATGCTCTTGATATGACATGTAATTTCCACCCGACACCCGCTGATTTGGGGTAATAGTACAGTTTTTGTCACCTATCTCTATGTATGCCTTTTTAGGATTATTTCCTGCCTTTCCTGCCCAGTCAGTGAGTGTGTCATATAATTCCTTTTGTTCATCTACTAGTGTGGCATCATTCATGTAACCGCTGGCTATGTAGAGCTCCACACCGTTATTTCCTGAAAATTTTGTCATTACTGCCCTTTTTGAATCACCATCAATTGTGGTAACCGAGATGGAAAGTGGTAAACTTTTCGGGTTCCATAAGATCATGGAACCAATAAAAGCTTTTTCGTTTACATGCGATGTGCGGAATTGGATTCCTTTTTGTGTCATTAGGGTTTTAATTAATGCAAGGTTTTCAGTATTTACTTTGGTTTCTGGTATACAAATTATATCAGCCCGTTTGTCAATTAAAAGATTGCAAATTATTTCTAATTTAACCAAACTGTCTTTATCTTCTTTGTGGTGTCGGAGGCCTCTCATATTCATACCCATTATGATCAGACTGCCAGAGTGTTGTGCTAATACAGAACAAATGTTGCACCTCTTGCTCCCTCCGGATTGATGATTCTTTTAACCCCTATGGAGCGGATGGAACTTTTTGCCAAAAGCACTAGTTTCACAAATGTGTCGTTTTCACGGTATATGGTACCTTGGTAAGTGTGGGTGATTCGTTACATGTTCCATAACTCCTATAAAGTGATTTTGATCCATAAAATACATGATCGCATTATATATACAACCATATATCGGTGATATACAAGCCAAAAAACACGTTTTTTCAGGAATCAAAAGTGTCAAAAATCAGTTCTCACAACCGTTTATTCGAGTATTAGGTCGCCCCTCGACCATGAAACAATCGCCTCTACTAATGCCTTGAAATTGGTAATGGTGGCTGTAGTTAAACGCACCAATATATCGAAATATTCCAGCAATAAGGTGAAAAAAACACCAAAAAACAACGAAAAAACATCATCTCTAAACAATAATACAATTATATAATTATATGCTTTAAAATATAGAATGGACTTTTCACGTTTCCGTAAATTCCATATTTTAAGTACATAGGAAAACTGTAGACTGTGACGATGAAGCGATTTCGCCAGAAAACGCCGGGGAAACGATGTCAGGTCGCGATTTCAGGTCACGATGCCACGAACTGGTCATGACACCCTTCCCACCCAGTGTTCATTAGGCTTTATCGCCCATTCTGCAATTGATGCTCCATCACACGGCGTGTGTGGTTCACTGTGAGGCCAGGGTTACTGGCACTCAACAATAATCTTAGAAAATCGTCAGCCTTGACTGCTGTCTAGAATTGTGCGTTAGACGTTTGTCCTCCATTTTGCCGAGGGCCAGTTTGCCACATTAACATTCTGCGCTGCAAACATGCTGCTGATAGATTGCGGCATGCACATCTGCAGCATACGCACTGCAGTGGTCTAGGAGTGTAGAGGTGACTTGTTCAGGGGGAAAGTATACCGTATATGCCAAAGTGGGAAGGCGCAATACCTGTTTCTATCACTATCACGGCACCAAAGAAGACAACAATGCGGCCGTGAACATGGTTGTGCACCTTCCAGCAAGTAGGCAGTAACATCGAAGTGTGCATGAAACGTGGGACGAGGGCTAACGGCAAACGACGTTCTGCACTGATGAATAATCTGTACATGCCAACTCATCTCGGTTTATCTATTTGGAACGGCTCGCAAACGATGACACCTGTATTTCTTTCATATTGACACTTACAACATATAAGAGAACAGATGCCGCAGGCGGGGGAGAGCAAGAGACAAACTCAATGCGCACGTTGTATCCATATCACGTTCTGCAAAGTGACACATCCAACAGTTTGTTATGAGGAACAAAAACTCGTCGATATTATAATATGCGGCGACGAGTACCTCAATGAAATTCGTTCTATCTTTCTTTTATTTCTAAGAACCGACGACTGCAACTGATAATATCATTGGCTGGCAAGGCGGGTGAGGTGCAAAAAGAAAATGAAGAACGTCCGATAAGGCGCATGGGAGATTCCTTGGTGTCCAGGGGCACGTTGTCTTCACTAATCGAATAATTAAACATCACGGAACTTGCCAAAGGCATTTTAAGCCCAGTAATAAAAAATTATACTCGCAAGGGCTCACAAGAAAAGTTAGAACGTACGGGAAAATGAAGATGCGTTAACATTCGGTTTGTCAGCAAAACAGAGCTTGAAGGCTGCAGGGTGGCCGCGACTCTCCATGAAATTCAGACTCCACTCAGGAACGTCTATATTATTCTAAGTTTCTCCGTATAAAGAAAAAATATATTACAATTTTTCTGTTGAAATCGAAACCCGGGAAGTAAAAGGCGTCGCCGTTCTGCTTGTAGTCGTATAACCTTCTCGTTTCCTCGAGGACTGCATCATTGAACTTCAGTTTCCTTGTTATTTCATTTGTAGCAAAGCGCACCTACGCATTAAAAACACTGACACTCCTATGGAGGGGAAGGTCAAGGTCTGAAGAACTTAGTGCATCCAGTGGATGATGGAGTTTGGTACACTTGCAGGGTCGTCGCGGGGGTGATTTATAATAAAAATGTTGGCGGTAAGGACAGATTGCGTTTCACACCGACAGACCTAACTTGATGCGGACCAAGGCGGCGTGAAAAGAAATGACCGGACAGACGCGTGCCTGTTGAGTGAACCCGTTAATGAGCTAATGATTCGTACTCGCACTGTCGTCCTTGTTTCGTGCTAATATCACATGGAAACGACTTGCTCAACATATGACGAGTTCTTTTGAAAATAATGTGTGCCTTGAGTGATTTCGCATCAGATCGCTGCTTGCAAAATTATCTAGCGGTGCTTAACACTCAATAAGATGGCCACCCAACGAGCTCGCGTCTCGGTGCAATCCAAGATTTGCATTAAGGTCAGACCACAGGTCGGACTGCATTATATTTATTGAGGAATGTATTTTAATATTGTAATGATAATGATAATTATAATAATTTATGGAAGTATATTGGTGAAAAAAATAACCAGGAGTGCACGCAATCGATCGGCGTAGATCAGCGGGTTAATCGCGTATCGCATTGTGCATTTCGCACTTTGCAAGATGGAGGTTCGATCCTTCCTTGTTTATGGAAAATATTTTTTCAATCGCATGCGAGCCCAACTCGTGGATTTTTTTATGCCGATACCCCCCCCCTCTCCCCCTCAATTCCTCACACCAGCGATACTACTCCATGGGGATGCGGACCCCCGTCACATACTCTCATATGTGACGTACTGACCCCCAACCTCCCTCAATACGTTGCCTATGCAACGTACTGTATTAAATCCATTTGCCTACGATCATACCGCTGCTATTAAAATAAGTTGCCTACGATCATACCGCGATATTCGGCAGTTGCCTACGCTCATACTGAAATAAATAACCCATATATTTTCGAGATGGGTAATCGGGGAATACGTTTTTCGCCACATGTCCCACCGAACACGCGACCGCGGCCAGGCGAGGGTGCAAGAACACTACAATAAGCTATTATATCATCACTCTAAACATACCATCACACCAAATACAAATGTATTGACGATATGTCACCATATATTATAGGCATCCAGGATCACCCAAAAAAATGAGCTATCGCTACCGCAAGGAAGTATAGCGTGGAAGTATACGTAAGCCTCTACGAGTAGACCACCCGCCACCTCCACTGCGGCTCCACCCGGTGACGTGGCAGCGCAGTAGAACGCACATATATACGTCAACTCCCAAATTTACGAAAAACCGTGCGACATTGTGATTTTGGAAACGCGTCCGCCGCCGCTCCCAGGTCCCCGGGTAAGTGAAATCTTTTTCGCTGCAAGCTTATTCCTGCGCACATACTCCGTACTGTTGTTTATTAGAATGCAATATGACACATTTTAAACGTTCATAGTTTGCACATACATATTTATGGAAAAACTATTATTCGGGAATAGTTTAACCCAAAATGGGGAATAGAAAAAAAAAATGATGTTATTCGGGAATAGATTAAACGTCACATGCATGAGACTTGAGACATATATGTGGAAATAATAGACACATATGTAACGTGAGTCCAAAAACGACCAAACCCCGATGTACCATCGATCCATCGGGTTTAAGTGCCTTTGGGAAGGTGCCTTCGGTTCAGCGTGTGTAATTTTTTGCGTCTGACACACCCCTTTCTTCTAAACAATTTATTGCATGAACCATAATTTTCCACCATTCGATTCTCAAGCGTTTGTATGCATTAGGTGAATACCTTTCGTTTGAGCTATCGATTGGCCCCATCCGCAACCGCATCAGCTTAACATTCAGTCGCGACTGTAAGCTAAGTTGGCGCGGTGTGAGATGGTTTCAACCACTTGCGGCTTTGCATATTAGAGGTTTTCGTGAGAATCGTCTCACGAAACTTGGCAGTGGTATAGTTCATAGCAATATCAGTGCACCCTCAAGAGCATATGGCAAGCCATTGAGTATATTAAAGACGGTCGCGTGCTGGCATGAGGCCTTTTGGATTTGGGTTTCAATGTACCCAAACCCAAACATGCCAAACAGCGAAGGGCTTCCCGTGAGTTCCAGCGCACGTAACTCTGCAAAATATATTGCTAAGATGTTATATTTTTCATATATTTGAACTGCAAGGTTTGAGATAGTTTGTGCGCGAAGTTGACATATTATTTCTTTGACCCAGATTTATGAGTTTGAATATCACGCTAAAATCTGTGTCAAAGAAATAGTTATACCATTTTGCGCACAGACTTTCTTAGACCTCGTGCTTCAAATATATCAAAGATAAATATCCTGGCAATATTTCTACGCAGTTACGTGCGCTAGAACGCACGGGAAGCCGTTTGCTGTTTAGCGTGTATTGGGTTTGGAAACATTCGAACCAAGCCCAATAGATCTGCCAAAGAAATAAATTGATGGTTTTGCCAACAAGTTATCTCAGGCCTTGAGCTTCTGAGAACTGAAAGATATATATCTTGTAAATATTTGTGCATAGTTTCGCGCGCCATAATGCACGGCAAGTAATTTTCAGTTTGGCAGGTATTGGGTTTGGGTGCACTCGAACACAAACCCAATAAATCTGCCAAAGAAATAAATTGATGGCTTCGTGCACAAGGCTTTTGAGGCCTTGGGCTTTTGGCGACTAAAAAGTATATACCTTAGGGTTAGGAATAGTATTGCAAAGTTACGTGCGCTGGAACTCACGGGAAGCCCTTTGCTGTTTGGCATGTTTGGGTTTGGGTACATGCAAACCCAAACCCAAACCTGCCGCATGATGTACAGCATGCGTTTTGCGCATAGCTTACATCAGAGGTTGTGCGTTTGAGGGTGTTGATGAAAGGAGTGATATATATATAAGGGATATATATCGCTGAAACACAGGAAACACAGGTGGTGATCCGGTCGGTCTAAAAACTGTATAAGATAAAATACTTAGGTGTTTTATCGAGTGCGGTGCGGAACGGTCAGAGCGGTGGCAGATGACAAAATGACAGGCACTCAGGGCGAGGAGTGAAACAAGGAGAAGCAGGCCCCCATACAGTGGGGGGGAAATCGGCTTCCCCGTGACACCACCTCACCCCGAAGGTGTGAGTGGTCATCCCGAAGCAGGAAAACCCTAAATCCTAACCCAATGTTACTAGAATGTTTAGGCCTAAGGGGCCTTTTTCAACCCAACTAGAAGCACATCCGTGCATGGGGCGCTGCCTAAAATCCTAGTACCTAAGGGCAAGCATCTACAAGCCGCGACGTGATTGCGGAATGGCGGCGGCGGAGTTCTCGATTGCAGAAGTCCTCGAGCGCCACGAAAACGACGAATCAACCAATGCCCACGCGGTGCCAAAGCCAAAAGCGGCCTGGCACCACCAGAGCGAATGCGTCGCTGAAGAGGGGATAGGGAGGTGGAAGGTGGAAAATGCGGTGAGGGAACGTGATCGAGGTCATGGGGAGGAACTCGAAAGGGATGATGGAGAGGGGGGAAGCGGTCGTGATAGCACCACCAGACACCACCAGATGGCGACCACTGGGGGCATAAGGCGAAGGTGAGGGAAGTGGCGAGACGAAGTCGTGGAAGTCATTGGCCTCGTCGTTGTCGTCCAGGATGTTGTCGTTGTGATTGGTGCCTGGTGCGCAAGCACCACCAGGCACCACCAGAACATAACCAGCGGTAAAAGGATGTCGATGCACTCGGAGAGAGAGCAACGCTGAACGAACAGCGGCCATACGTGCACACTGACGTTTTGTGGACATGACAGCTGCAGAACTCTGCAGCAGTCTGCGGAATTCTGCGAACCCCAAGATAGGGTTCCCAAGCGAAAAGGTATCTTCGCGTAGAATTAAGCGAATCGAACGATTGAAAGGTCAATTTGAGGCAGTTTTTGACGAGGAATACGGTGGTGACGTCAAAAATGCCGTACGGTAAAGCGGTTCCCCGGCAGCAGAGGCGCTGCTGGCCAGAGTGTAGAAGGACGCTTAAAAAAATGACGGAGTGCACCAGAATGCACGAAAGCTGACGGAGACGGTGCGCGGGATACCAGCCACAGTCGGTAGGCAAGCCACGAAAGACGGAAGCGGCAAAAAGAACGGAGACGGAAAGGGATTTGCCGCTTTTTACGGTGCAGATCAAGCTGCGATAAACGGTAACTCTCGAGAGGGTTGAGAGCTAAGATTGCCTGTCGTCGGTCGCGTTGTCAGGGTAATCTAAGGTCAGATCGGTACTCCAGACCGAATCAGGAAACGGTTTGGCGCTCCAGGCCAAGAAAAGGTCGGGTTTGGCGCTCCAGGCCAAATGACGGAAAGTTGACGGTACTAGAATCGGCGGTAAGGCCGAAGCGAGTCAAAGAAACGACAAACGAACCACCACAGAAGTGGTCTGGCCCATAACCTGATGAAAGGAGTGATATATATATATAAGGGATATATATCGCTGAAACACAGGAAACACAGGTGGCGATCCGGTCGGTCTAAAAACTGCATAAGATAAAATACTTAGGTGTCTTATCGAGTGCGGTGTGGAACGGTCGGAGCGGTGGCAGATGACAAAATGACAGGCACTCAGGGCGAGGGGTGAAACAAGGAGAAGCAGGCCCCCATACAGTGGGGGGGAAATCGGCTTCCCCGTGAGGTGCAACAATATTGCTGTTAGCAATATATGTGCCAAGTCTCGTGGACTAGAACGCACGAGAACCCCTCCGCTGTTTGAGTTTTTATGCGATGTGTATGAAAGTTATAAGGGCCTATCAGCTTAGCTCGCAGTCGCGACTGCAAACTGAGCTGATGCGGCCACGGATCGGCTCAATCACGAGCTCCAAAAATTCCCAGGAGTCTAAATAATATATCTATGTGCGTTACTGTTGGAGAAGCCTCTAGGACATAATTTGCCAATTTTTTTCACACAACTGTCGAGAGGCAAATCGCGAAGTAAGAACACCCGCACGACACGCGTATGCACGTATGCACCCGCGTCCGCTTGCTAAAGTGTTCATCAATAGCTTCCTCATCTGCATCCGAATCCTCATAAATTTCTTGGTCTGCTTCCCTCGCCTGGGCTAGTGAACTCCAAGGTTTCCTCCATGTCTTCCATGGCACTAGAGAGTGCCCGACAAACGGTATGCTCTTTGTTTTTCGGTTAAAAATGGTTCAGGGGGCTCGCATGCATGGTGGCATGTGACATTTAATCTATTCCCGAATAATATCACGTTTTCCTCATTCCCCATTTTTGGTTAATCTATTCCCGCATAAATACCCTACCCATATTTATTGGAGTGTTAGCAATTTTCTAGCTTTTGGTTGAACCCATCTGAAGCGCCGCGACATGACACACCGCAACATGACACAATCGCTCCTTTCAACCCATGCCGCGGCGGGGTACAGATGAGTACGCACGCTGGCGTTCTGTCCGACCTGGTGGTGCAGCTGCGTACAGAGTTCGAGTCGGCTGGACTGGAGTTGAAGTCCTTTGATCTCGACGACCCCCTTACCCCGGTTGTGAGCCGAGTGAATGGCCTTCTATACGACGTGCTGGCTCTCGTGGTGGAGAAGCACAACAACGCGTCGTATGTCTGGCTCACTGGTACGGATGCTTCGTCTGACCGAGATGGCCGGCGAGATTTGGTCGACATCATCAAGGGCTGCGTACCGGTGGCGCTGCGGGAGTCGCAGCAGGAGGAGCATGCGGCCTTACGTTACCCCGCAAACGTGGACCCGCAGCCGATTTTGGCGCGGGAACAACGTTTGGTGCGGGATAACAGGGCCTCCGACTGGACACCTACGGAGGCTACGCGGAAGCTGAGCCTGTATACCAGGCTTGACCCGGCGTTCTACGTTGCAGTTAAGTTGCGCTACCCCATGGCTGCTGACTTGGCTCATGTACCGTTGGCCGCACTCCGCTCCATGGTGGTAGAGATCTACCAGGCTTGGGCTCAGACTGACACGGGGAAGGCAGCTTCTGGAGCGGACGGCATCTCCGCGCACCTCTCCAGCAGCGAGTACGACGCCCTCCTCGTGAAGATCACGGAGCTCAAGGAATTGATGGTGCAGCGGCAGCACGGGGAGGGCGTCCCGGTGGTGCGGCAACAGCGGGTACAGCAGCGGCAGCAGCAGCAGCAGCGTGCGCAGCATCCGAAGGGCTTCCGTATGGGGCAGCACAAGGCACCGCCCGTGGGATTCGACAGGGACGACCAGCGAGCGAAGCCGTTCTGCGGCAGGTGCAAGAAGGCGGGCAAAGGTGAGAGCTACCACTTCTACCGCGACTGCCCGTTGGGCGGGCGCCAACACCCGCCCACTTCCGCCGCGGCATTCTGCATCCCTATCGACGAGGAGGACGCGGAAGGGGTGCATGCACTTGCCATGTGTGCGCTCTTTCAGCAGGCAGCGGACGATGGCGCGGAGTCCTTTGCTCGTGCGGCCGCCGCGTACGGGCCGCTTGCGGTACTTTGTGCGGGAGCGGTGGGCGGCATCGACGTGTCCGCCTACGGCTTCGCGGTGGAGCAGCAGTCGGCTTCCGTCGAGCCCGTAGGAGACGACATTCTCCGACGGCTCGATGATCTTGCAGCGGAGGTTCACTCCGCGGCCAATCACCAGGTGCACTTCACACACGCATCTTTCCCGCCTCCTGACGGCATCGAGCAGCAGGCTTCGGCTCTGGTGTGCGGACCCGCCGCAGCGGGGACCACGCCGGAGGAGCAGGTTCCGGCAGGTGGTGCGGCGGCATCGGCATCCGCCGTGCCGGCCCCTGCTATGCCTGTCTCGCAGGGGAAGGATGTGAAACCCGCGCCACTGCAATCGGCGCGGGTACTAAGAAACCACCACAGCGGACGCGGACGGTGAATTCGCTGGGTTCGTTCAGACCGTGAACCACGCCGCTATCGGGCAGGTTGATCTCACGGGTTACGACAAGGACGACTACGAGGACCTCGCAAACGGCAGCTTCATCGTGAAGCCGCGGGCTCCTGCCGTTTCGGCAAATCATGCGTCGGAGCCCGCGACCCACGTGCCTGTGTCTGGTGGTGCTTCCCGCACCTACGGATGTGGCAAGCCGCCATGGGGCTTCCCCGCACACGCGGGCCCGTGGGGGTTTCATTACTTTGTCTCTCTCTTTCTTTTGATCTCGATCATGGGAGTGGGAGCTGCCGCCTACACGGCGGCCAATGACATCGACTCTGTGCAGGTATCGGGTCGGGCTGCACCGCAGCCTGTGCTGTGCAGGGGAGACTTGTGCATCTACCCCGGTATATCCGAGCTGGACCCCGTCACTCTGGATGCAGTACTGCACTCCCTGGGTGCTGCGACGGTGGTTCACCGGCCGCCTGACCCACTGGAGAGCAGTGCTGCAAGCTACTACCGTGGACATTGTGGTGACGGTGCTCCTCTGGACTTTGACCCCGAGTAGCTTTCTTCTGGCTCTGGCAGTACACCACTCTGGTGGTGTACTGAGATGTGCTTTGACCTCAACATGGTCTTCAATTTGGTTTATGCTTTACTTTGACATCTACAATCTTCAATCTGGTTTGCTGCCACAGTGCTTTTCAGTAGTTTAGCAGGACCTGGCGTGCCTGTATGTTTCTGCTCTTGTGCCGGCTAGAGGGTTCCAATTTGTGTATCAGAATAGCACAGTTGGATTAGCAGTTCGGTTTGTCACCCTAGCTCCTGCCCTAACTTATCTCAACATCTCTGACTTACCTGTCAGTCACCACCCACAGTGTTGGGGTGGTGTGCTGAAATCTGTATAGGCAGCCCTGACCGGGAGTCCCGGTGCAGGCCCCTATGACAGATTCCTAGGTAGCCAACACTGGACCGTGACTGATCCGTAAGCCCGTGCTGTGACACACCGAGTGTCACAGGTAGTTAGACTCGAGACCGTTCCTCGGAATTCACGGCCGGGAATTTCAGATTCATGGCCGTGAATCCTGACTCCGTGACCGTTCCGGGTATATCTAGCTTAGGGTTTATTTCTTATGAGAGTTTATCTATATTGGTTCACTGACTGTCTGATATCTTGAACCGGGATATTCCAGTATTAACTGTGTGGAAGTCCCGCCCCCCGCCCTTGAGCAGGTTGCACCGTGGCAGCGGTGATCGGAGTGCACTCGCAGCAGGTGGATGGAAGATTATTTGCTGAAATCTGTATAGGCAGCCCTGACCGGGAGTCCCGGTGCAGGCCCCTATGACAGATTCCTAGGTAGCCAACAGTGGACCGTGACTGATCCGTAAGGCTGTGTTGTGACACACCGAGTGTCACAGGTAGCTAGACTCGAGACCGTTCCGACTCCGTGACCGTTCCGGGTATATCTAGCTTAGGGTTTATTTCTTATACGAGTTTATCCACACAGTTCGGGACCCTCTCATATCTAGTGAACAAGGATATTCCGTTAGGTTATGGGCCCACCACGCAGAAGGGTCCGCAGAAGGGCAGACGGATCTTTGTTAGGCTCAGTAGAGAGTAGGCTACGGCATTGCACCTGTGCAGTACTTACTGTTTTGGCAGAGGCTAGCAACATCCCTCATGGGGGCCTGCGAAGGACCCTCATGCTAGTTCCTGCTTTAAGTGCTGTGCAGTAGACTTAGTTGGGTGTTGGTGCATTGCCAACATACCCGACTTGCGTTGAGCAGGTACCCTGTAGCTTTGGAGGGTTTCAGCCCCAGCTAAGTATTTGAACCGTAGCCTAACTCTGAGTGAGAGAGCCGGATATTTTATGTCTCGTGGTGTCGGGAGTGTGGGTACCCCTTGGGATAGCATCCGTGAGAGGTGGGACCTTGTGGGTACCGATTTGGGCTAGGGTAGTAGTCGTATGTCATTATAATTTCCACACGCAGTGCAGCGGCCGAGTTTCCATTACAAATGTGTCATTTGTCGGCTCTGTAGCCGTAGCCGATTAGAAAACTGAGAGTTTTCTGATCTGTGACAGGGGACTGGAAGTATGACAGTCACCGGGAACCGATCTGAAAACTGAGGTTTTCTAATCGGTCGGAGGCCATAAGAGCCGTCTCAGTGACTGAGAAGGCTTCTTGCCGTGTTCTGATTAACTGTGTGGAAGTGTCTCGCTGCGCGTTCCGTAGTGAGAAATTGTTCGTTGATTGCGTAGCGTAGTTGAGAATTTTTATCTATTTCTGTGCGCGGAATGGAGTGGTACACGGACGCTGAGAAATGCCAGCTCAAGATTACGGAGTTGGAGGCGCTACCTCAGTATGCGACAGCGATTATTGCTTTTGGTGAGGGAGAGGAGCTTACGCCTGAGCAGGGGACGCTGATGGTCCAAATGGGTCGCTTTACCAATCGGTTAGCGCAATTGTTGGGGGACGCGACTCAAGTGGCTGGAAAGCGTGGGCGCCCTTGGGAAATGCCTGTGGACCTGGAGAACTTTCCAGGGTCTGATCGTGTGGAGCTGACCAGGGCCACGAACGAAAAGGACAAGGACAAGGGGCTGCGCAAGCAGTACGCTGGGGTCCAGCACCACTACGTCGCTCACGTCACGACGGTGGCAGCGGTGAAGGACGTTCAGCAATTGGTGGTGGGTTTGGAGCTACCTGAGGACGCGATTAGGGCCCTCGAGCGTGTAATGGACCTGGCTGAGAAGGGCAGGGAGCGAGCACGGGCTCGTGCCAAATTGTTGGCGATGGTCCGCGACAAGGGGCCTGAGTTGGGTTGGCCGATGTGCGAGAAGTTGGAGTTGCGTTCATATGTTGACAACGAGGAGGAAGACAAGGCGATGCGAAAAGCCGAGAAGTTGGTGAAGGCGGAGAAGCAGGTGGCTGCTGCTGCAGCAAAACAGCGCGACCAGCCGAGGGGGATTCCAGTAGGGGAACGTTTTTCTTATGAACATCCTGTTGTGAATGTACCTTCCCCTCCTATGCCCCAAGGGGGTGTGGGGATCCAGTGCTGGAATTGCCGCCAATGGGGGCACCACCAGAACGATTGTACCCTGCCTCGCCAGAGCGGTGCTGGTCGTGGCCGTGGACGTGGTGGATTTTGACTGTGTGGCCATGAGTGCCGTTGGCCATGAGTGCCGTTGCCGTACGTCGGCGTGTGTTCACAATGAACTTTGGTCTGTGCGGAATTGCCAGACGTAGGAATGGACTTGAAGAACCCTAATTTGTATGGCGTGATGCCGTTGTAAGCGAGCACGAGTCTCGTGTGGTGTGAATTGTGCGAGTTATTGTTTGAGTGCTTTTCAAGTTTTTAATTGTGCCTTCGTTCGTTGATGCGTAGATGCTTTCTTGGGGCGATGTGTCTCGTGGACGCGTATTGGCGTCGTTGCCGCGATTGCGAGTCTTGATGTTTTGACGGAGTGTCGATGTGGGTGCTTAACTCCGATTGTTTTTGCTGTGTTGTCTTGATGCTGTCGGTAAATTTTGCAGGTTTGGGCTTCTGTTTCGGCAGGCAGCAGGGCAGTCTTGCTGAGTTGCAATGCTGGTTGAGTTTCTTCGTGCCCCTTTTCCGCACTGCTTTGTGGTGATCTTTGTGGGCTTGCAGCGGCCGAGTTTCCATTTCAAATGTGTCATTTGTCGGCTCTGTAGCCGTAGCCGATTAGAAAACTGAAAGTTTTCTGATTTGTGACAGGTGACTGTAAGTATGACAGTCACCGGAGTAAATCCGGCAGATGGGGGGCTACTTACGATTGCCCCCTGAACTTTTTTTTTGCCCCCTGAAAAATTGCCCCCTGAAATTTTTTTTTCAGGCCCTGAAAACCATTTTCAGGCCCTGAAAATGACTTTCAGGGTCTGAACTTGTTTTATACTAGGCTAGTTATACACCTTAGAAAAAACCTCATGGTTAATATAAGTTTTACACAAAAGTTCAGGGCCTGAAAATTTGGAATTCACACTCTTAAGATGCCCCCTGAACTTTTTTTTCAGGCCTGAACTTTTTATTCACTTTTCGTGTTATATAAAGTTTAGAATTATATTCTCATGTCCCCATCTTGCCCCCTGAAAAAAAAGTTCGGGGCCTGAAAATTTTACAGTGTTCCAAGCCCTGAAAATTCACATAAGGCCTACAAATGCCTTTTCAGGCCCTGAAAATGGTTTTCAGGCCCTGAAAATGGTTTTCAAGCCCTGAAAATGGTTTTCAGGGCCTGAAAATGACTTTTCAAGCCCTGAAATTGACTTTTCAGGGCCTGAAATTGACTTTTCAGGGCCTGAAAATGACTTTTCAGGCCCTGAAAATGGTTTTCAGGCGTTTTCAGCGCCTGAAAATGACTTTTCAGGCCCTGAAAATGGTTTTCAGACTCTGAAAACGGGTTTCAGGGCCTGAAAACGACTTTTCAGGACCTGAAAATGGTTTTCAGGCCCTGAAAATGACTTTTCAGGCCCTGAAAATGACTTTTCAGACCCTGAAAATGACTTTTCAGACCCTGAAAACGGTTTTCAGGGCCTGAAAATGGTTTTCAGGCCCTGAAAATGGCTTTCAGGCCATGAAAATGGTTTTCAGGGTCTGAAAATGATTTTTAGGCCCTGAAAACGGTTTTCGGGGCCTGAAAACGACTTTTCAGGGCCTATAAATGGTTTTCAGGCCCTGAAAATGACTTTTCAAGCCCTGAAAATGACTTTTCAGGCCCTGAAAATGGGTTTCAGGCCCTGAAAATGGTTTTCAGGCCCTGAAAACGGGTTTCAGGGCCTGAAAACCACTTTTCAGGCCCTGAAAATGGTTTTCAGGCCCAGAAAATGACTTTTCAGGCCCTGAAAATGCCTTTCAAACCCTGAAAATGCCTTTCAGGCCCTGAATCGGCCAGGGCACTTCATTGCAAGTTATGCATGCTCCCCCCCCATCCCTATACTCATCTTATCCATTATATGTTGTCATTATTCATACAAGTGACGGGCATTCCTCCCAAGTAGACAACCCTCTGGAAGGGTATTCAACCTATAATTGCCGCTTAACACCGCTACTCAACCCCCCTTGCTTTCCACGGTGTGTGGCTAAGGATTGAATCAAGAAAGCTGCCTCCTTGCTTGGAATGCCCATGGCCCGCCACA
>LGRX02006534.1:0-42240 GCA_001247695.2 Cymbomonas tetramitiformis
GACTGACTGCGTGATGAGTATGCGTACAACTATGAAGAAGTACTCGCAGGACTGCAAATAACAGATCCTCGGCAACGAAGACAAAATGGCACCAAACTCCGTGACATTGTGAATATAGCTGATGTGCTGAGACACGAAACACTTATTCTATTGTTTAAGTTGTTATACCGTGTTATTTGCCAAAGTGTAAAACGACTATGCATATGAAAATATGTAAGTCCTTTTACCTACATGCCTCACCTCTGGATGTCGGGGTGACAGCTGGCGTCATGCCCTCTTCCGCATTGAACTCCGGGGTAGTCATTATGGCATCATAACCGAGAGCCTGCTGCCTTGCGCCCCTCGCGCCGTGAAAGCAGCGCCTCACACCCCTCGCATCGTGAAAGCATCGCTGAAAGATGAATGCATCTCCATGTGGCCCCATGGACTCAGCTGATGCAGCGTGCCCCAGCCCGGTACCCGCGAGACTCACCTGAGAACAAGCTCACCACTCAAGCTGCGAGCCTGGGGCACTGCCATTGTTGCTGGCAAGACACAGGGAAGGAGTGGTGCGGCAGCGTGTGATAGGTAACTCACACCAAGAGATGCTTGCGGAGGTTGCTGAAAGGTATCGTTGGTGCTGGCATTGGCCAAGGAATCCCCCTGAGGTGCGTCAGCCTGCACCATGCCGCGCATATAAATATTCGATTACCCGGTAAAGTAATTTCCAGGAAGGTGTTACCGGGTAACTTACCGGTGATTATCAGGTCTAGTTTTACCAAACATGCCATAGTTGTGGGCTGACCGCGCGTTTTTTTACGGGACTGAAAATACGCTCGCCTTAAATGCTGTGGAAACTAACCGCTGACAGAGGTGACATTTTGAAATTCAAACTTGCACCCACGTCAGCTGCAGCTCTTCACGCACCAGTTTTCTTTGTGAGTGTTTTGGGGCAACGCAACGACGAACATCGAAACAGAATAGGTGTAGAGATACAAAGACGTGACAAGGTGTTCATTACAGCTCAAGCGGAGGTTCCCCGTCGCGTGCCTGGCCGGGCGAATTGTGATGGGTTCATCGGGATCGGAAGCATTGGAACGCCGTATAATGAAACAAAGTACTCCCCTGTTTGGGTGCCCACATACCAGGTAATGAAACATCCGACAGGGTAACACCAGGTGAATTACCGGCAATTACCATGATAGGTAATACCACAAAAGATTACCATCATGATTACCACTCAAGCCGCGAGGCTAGGGCACTGCCATTGTTGCTGGCAAGAGACAGGGAAGGAGTGGCGCGGCAGCGTGCGATAGGTAACTCACACCAAGAGATGCTTGCGGAGGTTGCTGAAAGGTATCGTTGGTGCTGGCACTGGCCAAGGAATCCCCCTGAGGTGCGTCAGCCTGCACCATGCCGCGCCCCGCGCAAAATCCTGTGTCACAACAGTGCTCCTGGATGCAAGGAGACCATTGTGCACTGCAAGAGTGGCGATGATCAGCGGAGAGGCAGCGCCTTCACGTGCTGACAATAGTGTGGCGGAGGCGATGGTCCAGCTATTCACGCGGGTTGGCAGTCGGCGGCACTCATGAACCGTCGCAGCCACACCCAGAGGTCATACATGCAATGCACTCCCAAATGACCCATCACGCGGTCACATCTGTGCCACGTGGAGTCGCCGTTTCCGATCTTGAGCTCGTAAAGAGAACGGGGCCTCTCTCTTGCAGCAGGCTTGGTGCGGTGAGTGCAAGGCAGCCCAAAGGAGGGGCAAGGGGATATGACAGACCTGAAGCTGCCGTCGAGTGTATTCCGTAAGGCGGATCAAGTCCATCAGTTGAGGTCGAGGATCGCCGTGCTCCTGTGGTTGGCTGCGAAGCACGGGGGCACCCGCGTACAAAATATGAGACGGCGGGGCGTTGGAGGTGACGGAACTGGCGCAAAGCTAGAGCACGAAGGCAGGTCATTAGTAGCCGACGAGGCGATGAGCAATCATCAATCTTGCATCTACAACCGAGCTCTTGGTCAGATTCTTTGTACAGATTGCTGGCTTAACACATCTATCTGTTGATTTTTGGGATAAGTCCAGGCTCCTTCCCTCCGTGCCCCAAGTGTACGTCGCAGGTGCGTGTGTGTGTGTGGTGAAAAGTGTTTGCATCGTCGGAAGTGTTGACAAAGAGCTGGCGAGGGAACGTAGCGAGTGCCAGCGTGGATATGCGGCGAGATCCGGCGAGGGGCAGGCCGGGAGTTCCGCGCCCTCCCGACCGAGTATATTAGGCGGTGGGCACGAGCCGACTCGGCAGACTTAATCAAAATGAGATCGGGAAATTGATTGAATCCGTTCGGCTGCGGACGCTCATCGACCAGGCGAGACTGCTCATAGTCAGCCAGAAACTTCGATAGAGGTTAGCAGGCCGCGGATGCGCGGGCACACCGCGCATCCCATAGAGCTCCCCATGCCAAATCGATGGAAAGGCCATATAAATAATCTTTATTTGACATTTACAAAAAGATCACATTCTTTCTTGACCTTTAGTTTGACTTTGACTTTGACTTTGACTTTGACCAAAATTTTGGCAAGGTTTTTGACTAATGCTTAAATGGAAAAGCCCTAAGGCCTCAAGTCATGCTGGGCGCGCCGTTCTTCGCAACATCGGAGCCGCACATCTCGTACGTATCCGATGTCGGATGTGACGCCTCACGACAAACGCGTTGAAAACGATTCGGGCGCTCAGCTTCAGACCCGTGCCCCGCTGGGCGCTCCGGTCCGCCAGGGTGCGTCCTCTGCAGGCAGGCTTCAGGCGACACGCACGCGCGCGCACGGATGCCAAGCCACCAGACTCCCATATCGGAGCGCGGTATCCGCGCGCACGACTGCACGCCGCAACTCACGCAGCAGCGACAACAGAGGCTGAGTGCTCGGCGCTCACCAGGCGCATCTCTCCGGGCGAGTAGAGCACGCTGGGGGGCCCTCACATGCCCTGGCGTGGCGTACCTGCCCCTGAGCCTGTCCCTGCCCAGCTGGCCTGACTTCATTTTTTTAAGGAATTCCAGCGGCAGGCGCGCAAACATTTTCTCCAAGCGGCGCCGCCACTCCAACCGCTGCAGCCTGTTGATCACGAGCACCTCGAGCGCACGGCTCCCGTCGCACTGACCGCCGCACATGACTTCCGACACCGCCTTGTCGGCCTTCTGCAACACGGAGTCCTTCAGCGCCGTCAGCTCGCGCTCTGCCTGTGGATCTGCCAGCATTGGCTGCACGACGTGGAGGTTCATACTCTGGTAGTGGACTTGGCGGAGCGGTCCCAGCAAGGCGACGCGCCAGTCATTCTCGGGGTGCTTCGCCGTCTTCGAGATCAAGAAGAAGAATCCGACGATGTCCTTCTGCAGTAGCGCCCTCACTTCCTGCTCGAAGCTGACCCAAATGTGGTCTGTCGGCTTCGGGGCCCACTCCTGATCGAAAATGTCCGCCAGGCACTCCTTCAGCAGCTCGATGATTGGTTCACAGCCTTTAGCTTCGAGAATCGCGGTCAACTCCTTCTGGAGCACACACCGCCCGATGCACCACCAACTCATCCCACAAACAGCCTGTATCCTTCACTCACTTAATCGCATGTCCGATGGAGTGTCGCGAACCTGGCGTACTTTCTTGGCCAACTCCCCCAAACGATGGATTCTCACACCCCGCAGTCTCACCCCCTCGCACCACAGAGTCTCACCCCCTCTCACCCCGCAGTCTCACCCCTCACACCACAGAGTCTTTACCCCTCACACCCCGCAGTCTCATCCCCTCACACCACCAGAGTCTCACCCCGCCTTCACACTTGCCCAGTCTCACCCCTCACCATAGAGTCTCAACCCTCACACCCCGCAGTCTCACCCCTTCACACCCCGCGGTCTCACCATCCCCTCACACCAATCTCACCCCCTCACAGCCATAAGTCTCACCTGCCCCCTTCCACACCCCTGACATCCCGGCTGTCTCACCCCCACCTTCACCCCTGTCTCACCCCCTCATATCCCGCAGTCTCTCACCCCCCTCACACCCCTGCAGTCTTACCCCGTCACACCTTTCAATCTCACCACAGGTCTCACCCCTCCACGCACCGCAGTCTCCTCCCCGCCTTCACTCCCCAGAATCTCTGCCCCCCTCCACACCCCTCAGTCTCACCCCGCTTTCACACCCGCCCTCATACCCCGCTTTCACCCAGTCTCTACCCCCTCACACCCCGCTTTCTGCACCTGGGTCTCACCCCCTCCACACACCTTCGTCTCACCCCCTCACACACCCGCTGCCTCATTCCCTCACCGCCCGCAGTCTCATTCCCTCACTCCTGGTGACAGCTGATGCTGTAGAATTCCCGTGGTGCGCGACCAGAACACTTGCAGAAGCTTCTTCAAAATCACTTCAGCCAAACGGAGAAGAACGCACCTGCAGTGTCTTGGCATCTTCTTCAGAGATCAATTCTCCAGCAAAGGAGAACCCCACGTCGCTCAATTTAAACGGGTCTTTCGCCTTGAACTGCCGGCCCCCGTTGAAAATCTTCTTCAAGGCGCACCCCTTCTTCGGGTCAAACAGCGGTATAGAAACCGCCTGGTCATGCTTCCCGGAAAACGTCCTCAGAACATATCTCAACTGCTTCCATCCCCGGAATCTCCCTGTATAGTCGAGCTCTCTCCGCCTGCTGCTCTGTTGCTCTGGCGCCAGGCACGCCTTGTATTTCGGCTCGAGACGGGTCCGAAAGAACTCTTTGATGGCGTCCACAATAGCTTGTGTCAGGCTTCTCATGATCTGATTCAAGTCCTCGGTCCTCGCCTCAATCTTTGGCTTCGAAATTGCGATTTGATTGCTCCTTGGCTGCTGCAGCAAACTTGGCATGCTGTCTGGGTTTGCTGCATGTCACCAACCACACACCGCCAGCACCCTCAGCGCTGCATTTCACGCATTTCACCTGTCTTCGTTACCGACATCACAGCTGGCATCATCAGCGCAGTGTTTGACCTGTCATCGTTACCGACATCACAGCTGGCATTATCAGCGCAGTGTTTGACCTTTCATCGTTACCGACATCACAGCTGGCATCATCCGGCAACAGTGTTTGACCTTTCATTGTTACCGACATCACAGCTGGCATCATCAAGCAGTGTTTGACCTTTCATCGTTACCGACATCCACAGCTGGCATCCTGGCACAGTGTTTGACCTTTCATCGTTACCGACATCTGAAAAGCTCAAGCATCATCAGCTGCAGTGTGCAGCCTTTCATCGTTACCGACATCACAGCTGGCATCATCAGCGCAGTGTTTGACCTTTCATCGTTACCGACATCACAGCTGGCATCATCAGCGCGGTGTTTGACCTTTGCTTTATTGCAAACTTTGTCTGGCTAGCATCATCAGGCATGATGATAACTTTCATTTATTTTGTGACATCACAGCTGGCATCATCAGCGCAGTGTTTGACCTTTCATCGTTACCGACATCACAGCTGGCATCATCAGCGCAGTGTTTGACCTTTCATTGTTACAGGAAACATCACAGCTGGCATCATCAGCGCAGTGTTTGACCTTTCATCGTTACCGACATCCCACAGCTATGCATCATCAGCGCAGTGTTTCATCGTTACCGACATCACAGCTGGCATCATCAGCGCAGTGTTTGACCTTTCATCGTTACCGATATCACAGCCGGCCCCATCGGCGCTGCATTTCACCTTTCATCGTTACCGATGAGGGCCCAAAATACAGTGACAAGGGCCGAATGGAGTCGACGAGGGCCCAACTCGAGGATCCATCAGCATTCGAATCCCTACATCTGGAATCGCGCCTGTTGGAATGTTAGATATCCAAAAGTGTGCCATGGGCAAGCATGCCCCCACCCCTCCCGGGGCCCCTTGGGACAGCGCTTGGGCATTCTGGCCGTGGCGTGGGTGGGCAAGCTCTCTTGAGATCAGGCTGTAGGGGGCAGCGGGGTGATGTGGGATGTGGGCTTGGTGGTGGAGGGGTGGCTCGATCGGCGGAGGTGAGCCGGCTCCAGAGACACAGCAGCAGTGCGCCGGCAGGGCAGTCGCAGAGGGGCTCAGGTGGCCCAGTGAGGCTCAGGGAGCAGAGGGGTGGTCTTGCGCGTGGGCTTGGTGGTGTAGGTATGGCTCGCAGCTTGGGAGGCAGGGATGAACCGGCTTCAAGCACAAGGCGGCAGTGCGCTGGCGGTGCAGATGAAAAGGGGCTCGGGTGGCTCAGCGAGGCTTAGGGGGTCCCATTCTTCACTAGTGAGCTCCGGAGAATCCGGATGAGTGTCCCGAAGTGTGTGCTGAATCCTTTAATCCCCGGAGTGGGTACATAGTGCAGTCTCCTGTGGCTACGGGGTGCCAAAGGAGTTGGTACAAGGATAAGCATACACACACAAATAATCCTTGGCCCGAAGTGTGTGCTGGATCCTTTGATCCCCGGCGTGGGTACATAGTGCAGTCTCCTGTGGCTACGGGGTGCCAAAGGAGTTGGTACAAGGATAAGCATACACACACAGCTGTCGGGAAGGCGACGACCGGATGGTGAACTATCGGCCACCGGGAGGGCTTGGGACACACAGGCAACTGTAGGGATGGGACCCTAAGTAGGAACAGTGCGGCACGACCGTTGCAGGGCAAGTGTGGAGCACATTGCTCGAGTTCGCGGCTACCTCGCAAGGCATTCAGTGCAAGGGCTTCAGTCACGGGGAGTTGGTGCTGGGGGTAGAGGGCTACATGCGCAAGTCGGTGGCGGATGCGCAAGTTTGGATGAGGGCAACCCAGTTTATCATTCTCAGCCCCTTGGGACAGCGCTTGGGCATTCTGGCCGTGGCGTGGGGGGGCAAGCTCTCTTGAGACCAGGCTGTAGGGGGCAGCGGGGTGATGTGGGATGTGGGCTTGGTGGTGGAGGGGTGGCTCGATTGGCGGAGGTGAGCCGGCTCCAGAAACACAGCAGCAGTGCGCCGGCAGGACAGCCGCAGAGGGGCTCAGGTGGCCCAGTGAGGCTCAGGGAGCAGAGGGGTGGTCTTGCGCGTGGGCTTGGTGGTGGAGTCATGGCTCGCGCAGATCGGGGGGCAGGGATGAACCGGCTTCAGGCACAAGGCAGCAGTGCGCTTGCGGTGCAGATGCAGAGGGGCTCGGGTGGCTCAGCGAGGCTTAGGGGGTCCCATTCTTCACTAGCGAGCCCGGAGAATCCGGATAAGTGTCCCGAAGTGTGTGCTGAATCCTTTGATCCCCGGAGTGGGTACATAGTGCAGCCGGTCTTCTGTGGCTACGGGGTGCCAAAGGAGTCGGGTACAAGGATAAGCACACATTTGTTACTTGTGAGTCGTTTTCAGCCCAAAGCAGGAACCCTTTCATCTTGGGCGCTGCGAGCACGCCGGCCATTCTGTCTCGTGTGCCTCCCGCCTCTCCAAAATCGATCACTTGCGTTTCTGCAACGCCCGTGCAGCCTCAACCCGGGCGGTTGTGCACAGTATGCCCGGCTGGGCCTGGGGGGGGGATAACGGCGTGCCTGGCTGATGCTGGGCGGACATGCGGGTCATGTGCTCCTGGCTCTTGAGCCTCTGCAACAGCTGCGTCAAGGCTTCCATCAACCCCGGGTAGCTTGCCCCCTCGAAGACGCCAAGCACGGCCGGCATCCCGGTGTTTGCCATTGCACGCTGCAGGGCACAGGCGGGCTTCGCGGCCTCTCCCTCGGTGCCTCGCGCAAGTCGGTGGAGCTGCGCAAACCTTCGGGGAAAGATCACCCTCACGTCAACCTCTCCCAACACCCGCTCGAGCTCTTCAGTACTGCGACGTGATGTGTGATCGTAGTGATCCCTGTTCACGTCTCCGAGCAGATTCCTCAGGCACTCGCGGGTCTCCTGCTCAGTCGTGGAGCACTTCGCCCGCACCGCGGAGAGCGCCTGCAGCCAAGCAGCCAAAGCAGCACGCCACCCGGGCCGGAGCTTCAATAGAGCACGCTGCGAATACTGGCACCGATGTGACCATTGGCGCGCCTCGTCACCATCAGTGCACACTGTTGATATCAGTACAGGGCATGGCCATTGAATCAGATCGTGGCCATCGAAGGAGTTCGTGGCCGCTGAAGCAGATCCTGGCCGTTGAAGCAGGCCTGAACGACAACCCTTGAATGTTGGAGCGGCCCTCGGAGCAAATCATGACCAAAGAAGCCGATGACGACCCTTGGATCCGATCTTGACCATCTGTGGAGGTATCGGATGTTTGCGCATATAGCGACCATTGGCACAGGTCGGGACCCTTGCGCCAGATAATGGCCGTTAGAGCGGATCGGGGCAATTTCAGAAGGCGTCCTCAGCCCCCACACACTCCCCAACTTACACCCCACAGGTGTAGGTGCCCACTTCCACCTACACCTGCCCCTCCAACCCTGCGCAGAAGTACCCGGTACAGTGGGCGTCCATGGCGAATGACCGGGTCTGTCTCATGCATAGAGCATCGTGGCTTGGTGACACGTGGCCACTTTCTACCCGCAGGCTCTGCAGGATCGAGGAAGCACGGGGGCGTGTGGAAGGCGGAGACTGCAGGCGTGCCTGGCCTTGCTGGGCTCACCTGTATCAGCCCTTTCAGATCTTCCAGATCACTTTGATGGATCTCGCTGAATTCATTTCCAGCCTGGTCACTCTCCGCATTGATGACGATGACCAGCTTGCGCACCTTCCCATCGAGCAATTGTGCAAGGATATTGGGATTGATTGTCATCGCCTCTTGCATCGTTTTGGACGCCTGTCGAAGCACTCACCCCACCGCCCATCCACATGACCTGCCGAGCTACTCCCCCCCATGTTGAGCCTGGTACACGTTCGAGCCTTCTCCCTGTCAACCCTTGCTCGCTCGCTCGCCCCAAACCTGCCCCTACCGCCCCATCAACTCACTGACGCACTCACGGCACACCCTCACGTCCATAGTTCTGCGGAGCTATCGAGCCGCCTACCACCTCGTACTATCTTCTAACCTCCAGTAGAGCCACCAGGAATGCCAATCTCCCGCTCCGCTCTGCTGACTTGTCGGCAAGTTCATCACCAGCCTCATCTGGCGTTGAACTGTCGAAGAAGTCACTGCCGCCGCCCCTTGACCTGAACTGCGTGGCCATCTTCCCCACGCCCTATCCACGGGCAAAGAGCGTCACCTTCAGATCACCACCCAGGCGGTGGGCAAGACGTCGCGCGGGCGGCGCGCTCACCTTCAGGGTGCGGCGGATCATTGCGATGACGGTGCGCGTGTTCTCCACGGCGCTCTCCGTGGCCTCTATGCTCAGCACCTCGCTGTCGTCAAGCCCCGGCGGGTCCAGGCACTGTGAGTATGGCAACGCCCAATCGGTGGTGTACATCTTCATACATTCCTTCTCCCCGCTCAGCAGCAGCCGCCTGTAGCCCTCAGTTGCCATGAGCTCCTCCGTTTTACTCTGCAGGAATTTGCGTGATCCAATGTACAGCAAGCGCTTGCCGGCCTGCTCCTTCAGCTCTGCCCGCAGGGGTATGGTCCCCTCCTCCTTCCACCGCTTACATTGCTCCAAACATTGCTCCTCATCTGTCGTAACATTGCCGGTGGCCGTCTCGATCCACTCCTTGGCTTCCCGCTTGGCATCACGGCCTTTATGGAACTCCGGTCCTCTGAGAGTTGCCAAAGCGTCGCTCCAGTGAATCACATCTTCCACCTTCGTATGGAAGGTTTGCTCAATGCTTTTCAACGGCGCCTGGGACACGATCAAGTGGTTGACGCGCTTCGCCGATAGCACCTGACGCCCACGGACAGTCCCATCGACCCCTCCATCGACCCCTCCAACAGCTCCAGGAGCACCATTGTTGCGCGGGATGCCAGCGGCGATGGCAGCTTGGAACTGGGAATGCGGCTATGATTGGCTCTGACTATGAACGAGGTGGCTGATTGGCTAAGGCCGTGCACCTGGAGGATCCCGGACGTCGTGTGCTTCATTAAGGCACCAACGGGCGCGAGGCCATTGTCGCCGCTCCGATCCGAGTCGCTTGCCTTCCATGCGTCACTCGGCTCGATCTCATGGTCGTCATGGTCGTCATCCCATTGCTCCTCCTCGAACAGATCCTTGAGCGCCTCCAGCAGTGGCTTAAACGACTGGAGGTCCTGCTCCACTGCACCCGCAGCGCCCAGCTCCCTCAGCAAGGCCTCCAAAGGTTGGCTGCGATGCGGGAAGGCGCGAGGCCCACCGCGCTCCGATCAATGATCGAGAGCTCGACGGCTCGGCCCTCTCAGCGGGGCGAGCTCGGACGGAGCACGCGTCTGCGCGGCTCGGTTGAGGCAAGGCAGCGCTCTATTTCACGGAAAGGATCTGCTCGGAGGCCAAGCAGAGGACACGTGGCCGGTCTGCGAGCTCTGATACTGAGGAGGATATACCCTTGGCATGTACCGCACGGCTGATGGAGGCGGCTGACGCGACGGCGCGGTCCGCTATGCACTCGGGCGCGCGGCCTGCAATCGCGGTCCATGCAGCGATGGTCCATGCAGCGGCAGACGCCTGGCCATCCGCGAGCTGCTCTGCGCCAGGCCTAGGGAGCTCCGCCGCTGATTGACCGATCTGGATGGGGTTCTCAATTCACACGCGTGTCCCAAGATGTGCAGGCTTTGCCAAGCGTATCACGAGCATAAGCAATCGACACCGGAGGGTCTAGGGCAGGCGCCCCTCCGAAGCCCGATCCAGAAGCATCGACGTTTACAATGCACGGAGGTCTCACTGCGAACTACCGGTGTCGCAGCGCCAGCCACCGAGCAAGGTATCGAGACAAGCAGCGGCAAAATGGGCATGGCGCCGGGTGATGGTGCGGCGTGCACAGCCTGGCCTCGGGCGGTTGAGGTGCGGGTGCGCACATGCTGTGGCGCGGCTCTCTTGCTCCCTGGCCGCGTTGCCCGAGCGCGTGATCATCCCGGCGTCATCATCGGGTGGGTCGGGGCGCTGCGCTTTGAGAATGGCGTTCAGGAAGCTGCTCTTGCCGACGCCGTTCATGCCCAGCATCACCACGTACTCGTTCAGTCGCGCCAGCTGCTCGAGGGGGATCTGCAGGCTCGCTGCAGCCGCTTCTTCTTCTTCGTCGTCTTCGGCGTCGCCGTGGAGAGTTGAGCGGATGAGGTGCCAGGTCAAACGTTCCAGTTCCAGCACCAGGTGCAGCACCCAATGCTGCTGGTACTTTGCCCGCGCCCGGCTGTGCAACGCGCAAACGGCCACGTCCTCCACATCATTCAGGGTCAGGGTCACTTCCTTGGGGCTCGTGCGGCTGTCGAGCATCCGGACTTTCAGCTGTTGCCTCCTCACCTCCACGACGATGCCGACGTGGCCCCTCCAGGCGCTCTGGCCACACCTCCCAGCGCTCAGCGGTGAGATCTGCGACCGCGGAATGAGGCGTGGAGGACACATCCTCCGTGCCAAAAGGGACTCGGGAATGGGCAGAAAAATGCATACTGATGGCAGAAGGCAGGTGGCGAACCGTGCCGGGACAACCCGCGACAGCTCAGATGGCAGAAAGCGGGTGGCGGGCGCGGGGTGTCAGCTGCCAAGCGGTCCGCAGCGTGCACAAGTGCAGTTCACTAGAAACCAGATACGAACACGCACGAGTGGAGTATAATCCTGGTTCACGCACGATTTGCATCGCAGGGACTCAATGAACCCAAGAAGATGCAGACAGCCTGCATATTGATAATGCATGATGACAAACGTTGCGCAGAGTGTCAGGGTCGAGGGCCGTCATCGCTGTCTACAAGCTGTGGAGGGCCTAGCCGCCTATATGAGCATGGCGGTGGATAGGGCGCGCAGAGCCCGCTCTGCAGGCAACATTTTGGGGGCGGGCGGGAACCGCGCCGTTGCTGAAGCGCCGCACCTGGTCGACGCAGCGCACCACGTCGTTGCATCGGAGCTGCGGCGACTCCGGGATCTGCTGCCGGATGCCGTGCAGGCCGCCCTCCGCTTCCGGCCTTTGGAGGCGCTCCTCCAGCTGGTGCGCCGCCCGCGCGGCACTGAGCGCTTCCACCACGGCCTCCGCCACCCTCGCCCAGTGGCAGGCGTCCGCCTGAGGGGCGCAACGAGGGTCCGCAAACTCCACGAGCACCAGCAGCTCTTCCACGATCCACACATCCGCTCCAAGCCTTAGCACCGGCTTCTCTGCGCTTCCTGGCAGCTCCACGGCCACCGGCTTCTCTGCGCTGTGCCCTGAGGGTGCGCTGACGGCGGTGCCCCCAGGTCTGCATCGCCAGTAGGTCAGGTAGTCTGGACCTACCTTGCTACCCGACACCCCCTGATAGCCTATGGCCACGATGCGGGACGACGGATTCCTGTTCTGACCTGGGGCTTCATCCGACGGCCCGAGTACTTTGACACCTGGACCGCTTTCCACGTTTTGCTCATACCACCCGGAGTATGAGCCCATCCGGTCGTAGTCCCTTGTCACGCCCAGACCCTGGCGGCCGTGGGTCCAGGGCCCTGCCGTTGGTTGGTAGACGCATCCCCCACCTGAATACACGCCGACGGAGTCTCCACTCTCGGAGGCATTGACCTCGGAGTTTTCAAAGTACAGCTCCGTCTCGCTCTGGTGTTTGTTTGTTTGTTCAGCTTCGACTTCTGGTGCTAAAGCACGTTCATCGCTAAGCAGATCAGGCAACTTGCGCATTAATTCCTCGAGTGTCTCAATCTCCATCGCAGTTTCTTCCGGTTCCTCAGGGGTGGCCAACTGCGCATGTGAGCCACCAGCACCCCACCGGGTGACAGTCAGCATCACTTCCCGCCTTTGCTTTGCACCACAGGGAGACGCCAGGCGGGCCTCACAGCAGCATACATCTCACGGCAGCATACATCTCACGGAGGCCGCTCATATCGATCAGATGATTTACAGCAGCTGCAAAGTGCGCACACAGCGCCGCGAGGGAAGGGAGCGGCTCCAAATCAATTCAAGGTGGGGAAACAGATGAAAGCTGTGACGATTACCGCCTTTCTCTTCTTTGGGTTTTTGGCTTTTGGCCTTCCAGTATTAGGGCCACCAACTTGTACTTGTGTAGTGGGTTTGGGCCGGGGTTTGGGCCGTTTGAAAGTGGTTGGCTTACTCGGTAACCCCATAACATCCTGCATTCCCCATACCAGTACAGGTGAAAGGCTGAAGGATGGCAACATCGCAGCAGGCACTGACACTCGGGATGCCGGTGCCTGATTGGCGTGGATGCTGAGATTCGAGTAGCTGTTCAAGCGGTCGGCCTCTGAGCTACCGAACCATCTGAGAGCTCCAAAAGGACAGCACCGTGCACCCGCGCCAAGCACAAGACGCTGCAACACCCGCTCCGGGCCGCTCTCCCGGATTTTCTGCGGCTCCACGGAAGATGCGGCCCCCTTCGCCCCACTGAGCCCCCTCAGCGCATCCACGTCTGTGCCGCCTGCGCAGTGACACCACCACATCACAGCCGACTGGCAACCACCGTTCGCGTCGCTCGAGTCAACCGGTAGAAACCGGAGAGGCCGGCGGGAGGCATGAGAGATGCAGCACTGGTCACCTTTGCCCGCCTGGCATATCCGGCATTGATGGCCGGCTTTCTCTGGGCAAGATCCTTTCCAATCAACCTCATATTGGGCGATGCCTTAAGCGCATCCACGGTACTCAACTCTTCCCACTTGAGAGCCGGTTCTTCACTGTTGACCGCAGCATATCTAGCAGAGGGCGGTTCGGTCGAGCAATCCTGGTGTGAGAGACGTGCCAATGGGTCAGCAAAACATAGCACAGGCAAGGGAGGAGCCCCCTGCCCTTTGCTACGATCCCTCGGCCAGCCGGTGCGCTGGAAGGAGAAGTGGATCCGGTTTCTTTCTTTCACGCTTGCACGAGGGGTTGCAGTATAATATGGAGGTATCTAAAATTGTGAATCGCATTGTGTCACACGTAGGAGAGCAACAGGTCAAGTGTGATGATACAGCCTTCACACGCTTAAACCGGCAGAGGCCACAACGCTGTACTTTTGTAGTAAATGAAGAACCGGTTGCAAGCATTGCAGTCGCTAGCAAGGGGAAAAGTCAGAGGCTGCATGTGCTAGATCTCCCATTCACCCCCCACCGACCCATTCCCACCTACAAGCTCCAGGGTGCGATAGTCTCCCTTCCAGCGCCCCCAAAACATCCTCACCTACAAGCTCCGTGGTGCGATAATCTCCCCTCTAGCGCCTCCGAAAACCCTCACCTACAAGCTGCACAGTGCGATAGTCTCCCCTCCAAGGCGCCTCCGATGACGGGCCTCCAAGGCGCCTCCGATGACGGGGCTGCAAGGCGCCTCCGATGACGGGCCTCCAAGGCGCCTCCGATGACGGGCCTGCAAGGCGCTCGAGGCATGGGCATGAGGCATGGGCTGTGAGGGCGTTGTGCCTACCGGATTATCTTCGTTTGCAGCTCCGAGGCGGTCATGGGGGTTTTTTGGAGGCTCTGCTTCGGAGTCTTCTGTCTCCATATCAATCTCCACTACGTCTTGACTAGGCAGATAAAGTTGACACTTATCTGGATACCGCTGTACACCCTCACATAACCACAAGCCTTAGGAAAACCACAGATGGTAGGCTGACAACACGACTCACATCACCGGCCTTCAATAAGGCCCTTCAAACACCTCACATGATGGGCGTTGAAGGCACCTTGCATGAAAACCAATCCGAGCGCCTTAGACGACAATCCGACTTGGACGTGTTGACGTTGTGGTGCCTCAAGATAGGTACCAGGGTGGTGCCATCTCGGATGTTGGGATAGCCTAGGATATCCGCAGGGCCTTTCGTGGGATTGTACACTCAGACAAGAACACTAGCAACGAAGAACTTGCACGCGCAGTGGATCACTCTGATTGAGGAGTGGCTCAAGAGGCCTGTCGATCTTATACTATCACGAAGTGAACGGATATCAAACGTGCGGGTCTCCGAGGTGAGCACCTCCATGGCGTCCAGCAGGTCCTTCGTAATCTTTTTCTTCGATCTCATGATGGATTTGTACGACGACTCCCCAAGATAACTCGGGTTGAACTTGAGTAATCGGTCAAGAATATCTTTGCCAGACCAGCCTTTGATCTGCTCCTTCAACTTCTCCATGCCAGAGTCAGGAAGTCCTTCAGGGGCCGTAGCTACCTGCGCGCCAATGTGGATATCCAGACGTATTCTGGTAAACTGAGCCTGTGGTAGCCGTGCCTGCATATATACCTCGCTTGAACTTCATACATGCACGCGATGAATATGTATAGGCAGCAATTGTTGGCTGGCGCGCAGCGGTTCAAGGTGAACTCCGCGACTTAGCTATGGTTGGTTTCTCCATCGCAGGGCAGTGGCGCTTTTCCGCTCAACCTCCCTGACCACCCCTGAAACGTGCGAGTTGCAAATACTCCTCATGGCGTTAAGGAAATGATGTTGTCCCATGTGGACGAACAAATAGCATGATGTGCAAAGTGCAAAGCGCGCTGCAAGTCAGAAACTTTCGACAATCCTAGCTTGTGCGAGGAAACTGAAAGTTGCGAACAACCTCATGACTCGGGCGGCATGGTCCCTTTGGCTTAGGTGGCTTTAGCCGTCCCACCTACCTGTGCAGTCGATATCTCACGTCTGGGTGAGTGACATGCGAACAGAAATTGAGTAGCCACTCTGCAAATGCGGAAAACACTTTACCCTGCGAGAACTGTGGAAGCTGTGTTTGGCAACGTGGGCCAGCGGGTTGAAAACAAAGTTCACGTTTTCGTTTCACATGAAGGGTGGCGAGATAAAAGTGTGCTGCACAAACTCGCTGAGTGGAGAAATAACAAATCGAGATCTGTCCTGGCATGACGACAGCAAAATGATGGAGGTGCAGCGAAGAATCTTTGGTATTGCTGCACCGATGAGCTCGTCTGCTTTAAACAGTCCTGACGTGTCTGACGTGAGTGCTCAGTCCGACGCGAGTGACAGTCGAGTGCACCGCAGGTTTGTAACTGCTGCACCGATCTCTCGTCTCACGTCTGCCTGCACCCACGCCAGTCTGCATCTGCACCTCTCCGTCTCGCGTCTCACGTCAGGTCTGATGCCTCGTTCTTTGCCAATTGAATTAGAATAAGAACAAGCGAAGGAAACGAAAAAACTCGAATAATAATAATAATAATAATAATAATAATGATAATAATAATAATAATAATAATAAAAAATAAAAATAAAAATAATCGTATAACGTAGAGGAACGAATATCAGCGACAGCGACATCGACAGCGACACACGAGGTGTCATCTTTCGGAGATTCGGACCAGTGATGTCATTATATAATGGTCGACATTATATTGGGGACCATTATATCACGACATGATATCGTGTTGGACATGATATCATGTCACCTCCCGAAAACCATTATATTGGTCACACGATATTGGGTTGCGATCTAATGGTCCCACATTAGATCGCAACCCAATATCGTGTGGCCTTATATAATGTTCAATCTAATGTGCGTGACATTATATCATGTTCAATATACTGTTGAAACATCGGTTCAATACCATTATTTCACGCACGTGCACGGTGCAGCGACAAGCACGCAACCGCTAGTATCCCTAGCTTGTATACAGCCTTTCTACACAGGACATTTTCGACTGCCGCCTACTAAGTGTTTCAAATGTTTCGCTTTTGCGCGCGTACCCAGTTTACCAGATGCTTTCTCGAGTGGCCATTCTTGTTGAAGTCGGGAAAACGAAATGCTCTCTCGGCTGTGGTACCGGTTGGATCACAACGTATAATAAAAACATTTACGCTAGCAAAGGGGACAAAGTCCTGAGAGTGCGGTATCCCTGCAAAGCAGGCTAGTGAAAACACCAGGGGCTACTCCCTCTGCTATAGCGCGCCCACAAAGGGGCTCAACCCACTTTTCAGCAGGGTGACATCTAGAGAAAAAGCTAGGTGCTAAGCAAAAAAACTCTAGAAGATGGAGAAGCAGCCATGGCCGGGTGAGTGGAGGGGTGGCTGAATCTGAGCGGTGGGGAGGGAAGTCGAAGAATTAAGGGGGTATTTGGAGACGTTGAGGAAGGGGGTCGTGGTGGGCGGGGGGAGAGGGGGGTGGTGGGGGGAGGGGAGGGGGGAGGGCCTCCCCTAGGGGACAGAGAACCATCTTATATTGCAAGACTTTTGAAAATTATTGCAGGAGGGTTTGAAGAAAGTCGTTTGATTGCTGCACAGCTTCTGTTTCTGTCATGGTCTCACTGCTCAGGATGTCAACTGTATGCGGGTCAGTGTACAAGGTGGTGGTGGTGTTTAACAGAAACACGTCTCGCCTATTTTTGGTGTGTTGCCTACAGATTCTTGAAAGTTTTTTAAGGAGAGGTTTAATCTCGCCACGGGGAACACCTATCGTGTTGAGGACAGTACCAAAAAGAGGAGGGAGGTACCCCATTAGTGTAAGTACTTTGGGCCATTTCACGGTGCTTATGAAGGGCTTGGAATTTGCATTGGTGATTGTCGTGTCATGGTGACCACCATAATAATGCTCAGCACTATTCTGATGATAGGGGGGGTCTTGAGTGGGCCATGGGCACAGCGAAGAAGGAAGTACTTTGTCACTTTCGTTCAGAACTTCATTCCAAATATCAGGGCTGACTCCTGTGTATTCTAGCCTCTTCTCCGTGACTCTGGACTTAGGAAGGACAATGAGGAACCATCTGGCAATCTTTTTCTGTGTAGGCCTCCAGTCAAAGGCTGGTTGAGTATCACTGGGTGCACTGTCTATAGCTATGATAACGACATCCGAAAAATCATCCTTATAGCATCCGCCACCTGGGAGAACATAGGGGTCATCACCCGTCCAATAACCATGTGGGATAAATGGAATAGTGTTATGCGGGAATCTGAAAACAAGTTTAAAACCTTTATCAAACCATCTTTTTTGGTTTTTGGGAGACAGCGGAAGAATCCATGTTCCTGAAAATCCAGGGACGGTGTTGGCCGCTTTATGTCCCATTTCCAAGGTAGTCATAACCGCCGAAGATTTGCCCTTATCCTTCCCATCAAAGGGGGGATTTCCGTAAACGATTCTGCCAATGCCTGTTAACGGGTCCACGTAGGCATCCCAAGCGAGACCATCAAAGCCGATTTTCCCATGATGGCAGAAGGGCCCGAGGGCTTTTTTCATTCTTGTGGTGGGTATGCATCTTCTCGAGTAAATTCTAGGGTGGGCATTTAGTGGGTTGGAGAAAAGTTCACAGCCGTTTTTGTCAAGGTTTTTGTCATCCGCCAAAATATTTAAGAGGCTTCTTCTTATTGCGTAGCAGTTTTTAGGGTCTCCCGATTCAAACTTACATGCATTGAGTGCTTCATGAATATCGTGTGCCCTATTCGAGTACTCCGCAAGTGAGCATGGGACTGCTTTGTTGGAAAGGCGGTGCCAAGCCAAAAGTTTCCAAAACTCTTTCTTTTGGACATATTGGAGTTCAGGATATTTAATTGTTCCCGTGACATGGTCCACTTCGGGCTTAGCGGTCACAGCAATGGTATTCTTTTTTGAACTTGATGGACGGTACATGCTAGCTTCCGGGAGAGCGTGTAAGTATAATTCCTCATTCATTTCCTGTCTTAGGTCAGCAAGTGGAAAAAGTTTCGATGGTTGTGTTTTGATGTATGTGGTACCTTTTCCAGGGTTTAGTAGTTTAGGCTTTTCTGAGATTTCTTCAGCGATGATTTTCCTTAGTTCGCTATCTTGGGTTGTTCTAAGACTATACAAACTATTATTATGTCCTGGGCATTCAAGTTGGATGTGTTCGAAGGTGCATTTTGTATTCGTCTGTTGGCAGTAGGGGCAGTTTTCAGTCCCGATTTTCCCCAGTTTAAATAAACGTGCTGGAGAGGCTTGAAGACCCAGGAGTTCTCTACTTCTAGAAGCGGTGAAAGCTTTAGGTGTTATTTTGGAAATATCTTTAGTGGGGGCAGTGTTATTCTCGTTGAGCATTCTCAGGTACTTCCCTTGTGACTGTAGAGTTCTCCAGTTATGATAGTGTGAGAGTCGTTGAATTCTTCTGGTGTGACTACGGATATCGCCTAAGATAGGGACCTCAAAAAAGAATAATGAGAAGGGTAGTTCCTCGGCAGGGTCGTAGCGGGAGATGTCTAAACAGCCCCCTCTGAATGAGGCTCTTTTAGCAGTACGGTCCACTCTGTCATGGACTTTGTCATTATTGTGACCCCTAATCCATTTAAGGATGATTTTACTGTGGTCTCCTTCACTGTAAAAGCCAAGTTCTTCTAACAGTAGGCGAACAGCCTGCATCTCTGCGATTAGCTTCACGTAATTTGTCTCGAGCACTCATGGACCTGCCATCCTTTGTTACAGCAGATATTGCTGCCATGGAGTCGATGGCATGTACCATTGGAGTAATGGATTCGAGGAGTTTCTCTTTTTGTTCTGTGAGTAGAAATCGCAGTCCCGCAATTTCAGCAGATGTGCTACTCGGGTTTTGGATATCTTCCTTGATAAGAAGCCCCGATGCGGAGAAAGTTCTTGAGGGGGGGATATTCATCTTCCGTACAAGTGGCATCCCGTTGTCAAAGTTTTTTATGGCATATGCTGCCCCACTACATGCTGTTTTCTTTCCAGCAAATAGGGAACCATCGCTTGCCATATCATAATCTTCCATTTGTTTGCTCTTTACGGCGTTGGGGGTGGATTCTTCTTCCGAGTCGCTAGGGCAGCTGTATTCACTTTCTTCCTCCGCAGTTTTGTTTTTCATTCTGGCAATAATGGTCTCATACTGTCTGTCTGAGATGTAATCATAGTGTGAGTTAATATCACTGACTTTAGCAAGGACGGAAGAGGGCGGGTCCATATGGTCATTATATTCGAAAATAGAACCTGCTGGAATTAGGATGCAACCGTCATTGGTGATGCTATATTCAAAGTCGTATTGAAAACTGTTGGTACCTTCGATTCTGACAAAGACATTAGGGTTTATGGCATTGTTACTGTATTCTGTATATTGTATTGACATGGCCTCTGAGTCAATATTGGTAATGTGAATGAGAGAGATGGAATTTCGGTCACCATTTCCTTTCCAATGAAATTCACCCGTGTCGGGGGGAACTATGTTGTCTCTATATTGTTTCTTGACATATCTGGCCTGTGGGTCCAAATCTACAGGGTTTTGAAGCATTTCCTTTTCGATTTCGGTTAACCATCCAGGGGGTCTATTACCGTTCAGCCTGAAAAAGCCTTTACTTTCTTGCCAGTTTTTTAACATTCCACCGCAGGGAGTCAGAAAGGAACCTGTGTGCTTGAGGTTGTATTTTTGTATTGCGGAGGTAACATTCCTCGACATGTAGAGTTGTCTGGGAAGGGTGGTGATTAATGTGGTTTCACCCGCTTCATTTTCAGGGTAATTTTTAGAGTCGATAGCGTATCCAAGTTTTGCCATAATGTGACCTGTACGCCTAAACCAGTTAAAGCGTTTGTCTTTTGTGTGACTGTAGGTTGCATAGTGTGATAAGGGGAAACCCGAGATGGCATTTTTACCCATTTCGTTGTTCATGTTTTGAATTATTATTTTAAGCCATAGATTGCTGTTTCTACGGTATAGTGAGATGAGGTGGGGATCAGTGATACGGTCCGTGTGGTTGTGTTGCCAATATTCGTGTTCATCCGCAGAACACAGGGTGTTCATAGTTTCAGTAATACACGACGCGGTTACAACATCAAAGACACTATCAATACCGTACCCGCCTTGGCAGACTGCTGTCCAGATTATTTGGTGATTGGTGTCAACTGGGCAGCCCAAATATTTAATTATAAACGAAGCTATCATTTTGTCTAATTCAATTGCGACATTCTTTGAGGAGTTGGCAATTGCTGAGGTAACTTTAAGGGGGTATGCCATCCTCGGAACTACAACCGCATTTATAACATATCTTAGCTGGTGTAGAGTCATGTGTTGCAGTTGGATGGATATTAAGGTAGATTTAAGTCTGTCGATAAGGATTTCCGCCTGTTTGTCCCATTCCCCATTTAGTGCAAACCATACTCCGAGATATCTGTTTACCTCTTTGCTATTGGAGAAATCGAGGAATTCTGGTGACTCAGGGGGTATCCATTTCGAATCAAAGGAAGGACTTGAGTCATTTGTATTGGGCTCTAGATGACCCCCTGAGATGAGTAAATCATCGGACAGGTCATATCGCGTTACTGTTTTGCCCTGAGGTTTGATGCGCTTTCTGTAAGAGTATTTGGATTTCTTAACATTGATGGGAATACCAATGAAGCTCATAAATTCATTAACTATACCTAGCATGTCTTGAACTTCGTCTTTAGTTTTCCCCACGAGAATGATGTCAACGTCACTGTTTCACTCCATCACTCGGTTCCATCAACCGCACAGAAGAACCTGAGTTTTCTTCGCATTACAAGTTCTTTGGGGGAGCGTTTGCCGCGCTTGCCTTGTCCCCAGCATGGGCTGTTTGTCAAGGATCGGACATTGATGATGAAGAGTTCTTGGCTTTGCTGGCGAGTGAGGCAGATCCTTGCACCCCATCTCAACACGTTTCGGCCCCAAGCTCCATGCTCTCCTCGCGACAATCTAGCACCAGAATACACGCATATATTGGGGTATCACCGATCACTTTGCGATCAGCGTACGGCGTATGGGGTTGGTGGAAGGAGTCTGTGAAGTTGTTTCCTAATGTGGTACCCGTCGCACGTAGCATGCTCGGCATTCCAGGTTCACAGATCGAGTGCGAGAGAATCTTCAGTATCACAGGCTTGATCGTGGGAATCCGCCGTAAGCGGTTGTCACCTGAATGCTTGGATGGCATTGTAAACATCTACAAGAACTACCCCGACGATGCAACCCATGACCTCTCACTGTTGAAGGAAGCCGAGGAGGAGTTGAACCCTGCAGCTAGTGGCAAATGATATGGATTCCCTCAGAAAATTTTGGATGAGTTGCGCAAAGCTGAGTAGCTTGATGACACGGATGAGTAGGAAGCTTTCCACGCTCTCCAATCTTGCAGTAGCCTTGCATAGAGTTCCCTAAAACTGAGTTGCTTGATAGCAGTAATCAGTAGGACGACCTTCGGTGCCAACTACCAAGCCTCGCAGCGCACAAGAACAATATCATATTTTATTTGTAATGTTGATGCTAGAAATTTGTAAATTAATGTTCAAATTAATGCTTAAACTAATGTAGATAAGCATTATATTAGCCATTATATAATGTGACACTATATCATGTTTAATATAATGTCGGTCACCTTATGTTAGACACAATATAGTGTCGGCAATACCCTGTTCAATACCCTGCTATTGTTACTGTCACCCAGGTCAAACTAATGCTAATGCTCATGTCGACATTATATCCAATATAATGTCATCACTGATTCGGACCCGCCTAAAGTATAATCCACGGTCAGATTGCTTCAGAAATAAATGATTTTGACTGTATTCGACAGTAAAATCATGGGATTTATAGATATTTATAGGCCGCCTCGTAGACAGTTCCCCATACGATACCGCATACTTTACCGTCACAGAGCTCTATATACAGTAGTTACTGTGACAATCTTAATCTATCTATCTATGTGCCCGCGATGGCCATCACGTGAACCTAACGATACTGTAACGGTTAGCCGGCTTAACCCGGCTAACGCTAACCAACCTTCGCTTGAACCTATCATAACCTAAACCTTACACACGACAGGTGTTAGAATACAGAATTCTTTCAAGGCCAAACGTAAGGAACCTACGCAAGGAGTGAAAAGGAACTGAAATTACAACAGGTGCAATGGGTGACGAGCTTGCTATCGTCGCATGTACATGTCTCCTGACCTGCGGAACGTACCCTCTTTACCAACAATGCACGCTTCGGCAGGTGGGCGCTGCCGCTTATTTCAACCAGTGTTTGCGTTGTCAAAACGTGCTCGCGTTCAAATGTGCAAATATGTGCATCGCGTTCGAATCCTAGGAAAATGATCCCTTCAATTAGTGCCTGTCGACTCTTGAAAGTCATATTGCGTTTCCGCCCTCAGCCTTTAAGGAGGCTTGACACTAGAGAGCGATTTTTACGTACGTTCGCAACTTAGCGAAGGTTGGCATAGCGGGTTCTTGAGTAGTGCGTTCTGGGCGTCTGTTTGACACTCGTCGCAGGCTGCCAGGAGCATGCAGTCCATAATAATAAGCTTGCGAAATGAGCGCTATAATTTTGTCCAGCCAACTTCGATTGCGCCTGTTGGAAGCGTGCCACCGAGTGCGTCCCAGCCGACCTGCGGAACTCCCATGCTGGCTCGAGAGTTGTATGTATTTTTCTGGACAGATCAACACTGCTCACACGTCCTCTCCTCCGCGTTTCACAATATTCAGGATATTCAATAAAACTGGCGCGCGTCCTCACCTATGCTGTTTCTCATTTGTAGTGCCGCATTTTCCTTGGCTTGCTTATGTTTATCGACGCACTTCCGAGCCTTTCCTGATGTTACGCCAGAACCTGCGTGACGACTCTTCAAGGTATGCTTTTAGCCGAGAGCATGTCACCGCGCTGCAAGCTGATGACGTAGTCGATGCTGGCTCGTGGAGAACTGTGTAAGCTTGTGATGGAGGAAGCGAAGAATATTCAGTTTTGTTGGATAAATGCAAGGTTTGGGTTTACGCAGGCGGGGCGTGGAAGTTGATGGTCACCGACGACTCTGTTGGAAACAACGAAAGTACTCCATCGGGCCCGCGGGCGCTTACTCTGCCTTCGCCTTACTTCCGAGCCCCTCCGTGTTCAGTGTCCCCAAAACTCCCTCTGGGAGTCCTTTTATCTATGCACCAGCTATTAGACCTGAGGGCCTCAAGCACTGCGCCTTCCCCGAGGCCTGAATTTTTTAACCCTGCGCCACCTGATCGGCCTGACATCCTACAAGCCTGCACCTGCGCCGAGGGCTGAGGTTTCTGTCAACCCTGCACCAGCTCTTCGGGTTAAAAAGTCCTACAGGCCTGCACCTGCGCTCAGGGTTGAAGTTGCTGTCAACCCTGCACCAGCTCTTCGGGTTAAAGTCGTACAGGCCTGCACCTGCGCTGCGGGCTGAAGTTTATGTCAACCCTACACCAGCTCTTCGGGTTAAAGTCCTACAGGCCTGCACCTGCGCTGCGGGCTGAGTTTTTGTCAACCCTGCACCAGCTCTTCGGGTTAAAAGTCCTACAGGCCTGCACCCGCGCCGCGGGCTGAAGCTTTGTCAACCCTGCACCAGCTCTTCGGGTTAAAAGTCCTATAGGCCTGCACCTGCGCCGCGGGCTGAAGTTTTTGTCAACCCTGCACCAGCTCTTCGGGTTGGAAGTCGTGCCAGGCCTGCACTGCGCCTGCGGGCTGAAGTTTCGTCAACCCCACCAGCTCTTCGGGTTAGAGTCCTACAGGCCTGCACCTGCGCCGGCTGAAGTTTTTTGTCAACCCTCCACCAGCTCTTCGGGTTAAAAAGTCCTACAGGCCTGCACCTGCGCCGCGGGCTGAAGTTTCTGTCAACCCTCCACCAGCTCTTCGGGTTGAAAAGACCTACAGGCCTGCACCTGCGCCGCGGGCTGAAGTTTCTGTCAACCCTGCACCAGCTCTTCGGGTTAGAGTCCTACAGGCTTGCACCTGCGCCGACGGCTGAAGTTTCTGTCAACCCTACACCAGTCGTGCGGCTCGACCTCCTATAAGGCTGCACCTGTTGTGAGGCCTTGCGCCTTTTAGCCCTGCACTACCTGCTTGGCCGGAAGTTCTTCCTACCCTGCACCGACTACTGGGCCTCAAGTCGCCTCACGTCGTGGCCTTGCACTACTTGCTAGGCTAGAGTGTATTAACTAAGCACCAACTGCTAGACCCTAACTAATGTGTGTGCGATGAGGGTTGGGCTGCAGCGAAGTCGTGTTGCCAGTGCTGCTGTCCGTCCTACGGACGAAAGATGAAAAACGTTAACGTGTTGACCTTCACTCCCGAAGGACGCGTGTTCGGACGCAGCACGGATCAGGACTGCGATTTCGAAATCCAGGTAAGTTTATCGACCACCTTTTTTTGCCCAAGTGCATTTCTCCTCATCTTTGCAAATCTAATGGGAAAAACCGCAGACGGGCTCATCCATGCGAGTGAACGACAAACGGCTCTTCAAAGTAATGTGGGCTCCTTTTCTTTGGGCAGTGTACAACTCCTCTTTAGGGCGAGCACACGAATCACGACCCACATACACGTCGCTCTGCCATCCCTGAACACGCAAAAGGGCGATGACTGTTGCATCAACGCCCGCCGCTCTTTGCTCCCATCGCTTAGTAACGATGCTCCCGCCGTGCTTTGCTCCCAAGATCTTGCAGTCACGGGTTCCACTTGTCACGCTGCACCGCATTTCAGGACGGTGTGAGGTCAATTTTGCGGGTTGTCTGTTGTGCAAGTTTGCAGCCTGACTCGCTTGGAGGGAGGGGCTCGTCCTCAGGGCTACTACAACTACCTAACAGGCAAAATGCAGTGGGGCGAGGATGGCCCGGGGCAGAACTCGGAAGGAGTGCACTACGAGATGCAAGGTCAAGCTGTCGAGCTGCAAACTGTGGCGGTATCCAAGCTCTCTCTCTCTCTCTCGCCGTTGCTGTGTTGCACCCTCTGCTCCCTGCATGCCAGATGCTGGCCGACGAGTGAGGGATTAGACGGGGTCCCAAGAGATGACGGTGGTTCGCGGTCGGCAGTCAATGGGTGGCAAGAGATAGACACGGACGGTGTATCTTGGTCGGATGTTAATGGGTGGCAAACGACAGAAGATAACGGAGTTTCCTTGTGGGCCGTCACTGTCAGCCGTCACTGAGTGAATGAGCGGGAATTGCCCGGGATGACCCGGGTGGCAAGTGGCAGGCTTGACTGAGTTTGGTGAGTGGCACGTATCAGAAACGAGTGAATCGGAAATGTCCGTCGGATATGACTGCGTGAGTGAGCAGATTTTATCGCGCATGTCTGAGTGCGTGAGTGGGAAGTATCAGGCGTGGCTGAGTGTGTGTGGCGATTGTCGAGGATGCATGAGCGGAGTGCACGCGTTGATCTTACGCAGGGCAAGCAGATGATCCCCGTGAGCGGCGCATTCCACAGAGTTACTGGGAAGTTCCACGCGAGTACTGGAAGCCAAGGCGCCTTCGAAATGGTGCGTTCTGATGTGATCTCAACCCACGCATAGCCAACCACCTTGCGCTTCAAGACACGGCTTCGCCTAGTTTGTGCATGGTTCTCTCATCCCCTAGAATGGTGGTAGCCTGGCTTTGGTTGGCGTGCCACATGCGATTTGGTGTATGCGCGAGCTCCCAGTGGCCCCATGCTTTCACTTTTTAAACATATATATATATATGTGTGTGTGTGTGTTAACATGTGTTGTGCACCTTCTGACGGGTACTGCCTCTTTGAGTGCGTCGGGGATTCGTCTAGGGCTCGCTTTTTGGGAGTGTCTTGGATTCGTCTGACGCTAGCTCCCTCTCCGTGTACAGTGCTCATGGTTATTACACATGCCGGGGGACTTGTGTTCTTTGACCTTGATATGAAGTACTGGCGGATCGCTGTGAACGGGGACGGCCGCCGGGTGGAAGTGGGTTTTGGGAGGCGGTCATCCCTGTGGTGCCATTCTGGCGGGCACTGCCTCTTGGAGAGCTTGGTAGATTCGTCTGTCGTGCCGCGAGGAGAGGCAGAAGGTGGTGATGTACACCTTCTGTGTTTTCCCTTGAATTTTGTGGGGAGCACTTAGGTGCCCGCATGTTTCCTTTTTTTGACATGGGGTGTCCATGCTGTGTGGTGTGACTGCATTCATGACATAACCATGGACCAACAGGTCCCATCCATCGACCGGGAGCCACTGGGGGGCATGCCAGCAGGGTCCGCTTACTCCGTAACCCAGAGACCAACAGTTGTTTGGCGACGATCGGTCACATCGTATCATCTTTCCATGCTGCTTTGCATTTGGGTTGGGAATATGTATGCGTTTGTGGTATCTTGTCACGGCCCCGCCCTGCTCTTGATTTGCTTTTCACATCCACTGGGATGATGATGGGCTGGCTTTTGTTGGCCGATCTCATGCCGTTCAGTGTGTTAACATGTGTGACTGCATTCATGACATAACCATGGACCAACAGGTCCCATCCATCGACCGGGAGCCACTGGGGGGCATGCCAGCAGGGTCCGCTTACTCCGTAACCCAGAGACCAACAATTGTTTGGCGACGATCGGTCACATCGTATCATCTTTCCATGCTGCTTTGCATTTGGGTTGGGAATATGTATGTGTTTGTGGTATCTTGTCACGGCCCCGCCCTGCTCTTGATTTGCTTCTCACATCCACTGGGATGATGGTGGGCTGGCTTTTGCTTGCCGATCTCATGCCGTTCAATGTGTGTGTTAACATATATGTATACAGATATATGTGAAATCTTGACATGGCCCCGTCACTGCTGCTGTGTCTCTGAAGCTGGTTCACTTCTGCCCCCCGAGCTGCCCGAGCCCTCTCCCCCCATCAAGACTGCGCTCAGGACCGCCACCTTGCTCCCTGCCTGCCCCAAAGCCTGGTCTCAAGAGAGCTTGTCCACCCACGACACGACCGGTATTCCCAAGGGCTATCCCAAGGGGCTGAGAATGATAGACCAAATTGCGCCCACTCGATCTTGCGCGCCTGCCACCGATCTGCGTTTGCAACCCTCTACTCCCAGCGCCAAATCCATGGGACTAGAGCCCTTGCACTGAATGCATTGCGAGGAAGCTGCGAGCTTGAGTAATGCGCTCCACATTTGCACTGTAACTATTGTTCCGCGCTGTTCCTGCTTGGGGTCTCATCCCCACATATGCCTGTGTGTCCAGAGCCCTCCCGGTGGCCGAGGTGGCCGATAGTTCACCAACCGGTGGTCCCTTCCCGACAGCTGCTCATCACTGTTAGTTCCGGCACGGCCAACAACCCCGCACCGTGACAGGGAAGCTGATGAGACGCTGTCTGCTGCCGTGCAACCTGTTGTAAAAAAAGAAAAAACCACGCCCTTTGGGCGTATGAGTATATTAATTTCCCCGGCCCTACTCTGGCCCGGAACCTGTTGTAAGTGGTCATCGCTGCCGGGATGGCCCCCCCGGGCTTCGAGGGACCCGGCATGTGTCAACCCCACCCGTGACCCTTTCACCCGCAACCTGCTCAACACCCACGGACCACCTCTGCAGACCAAGCCTCCCCGGTATCCAGTCCCCGGCCCTCCGCCGCCCAAAGATTCGCCCGATATTGTGGGCATGTTTGTGGTCATCTATGGGCCTCGGCTATGTGGTTGCACAGTCTCGCGTGTTCGGCAGTGATTGGTACATACACGCACCCATCCATTGGTCTAGAGGTGTGTTTTCGGTGGTATCTTGTCACGGCCCCGCTCCGTTAGTATGCGGCCCGTGCAAGAAAGGCACAAAAAGCCCCCCGGGTCGGGTACATTCCATCTGTCTTGAGTGCAGCTGTAAAGTTCTTGCTCCTGATTAATAATTCCTCTCATCCATCCACTGGTCATACCTCTCTCATCCATCCACTGGTCATACCTCTCTCATCCATCCACTGGTCATACCTCTCTCATCCATCCACTGGTCATACCTCTCTCATCCATCCACTGGCCATACTCTCTCATCCATACACTGGTCATACCTCTCTCATCCATCCACTGGTCATACCTCTCTCATCCATCCACTGGTCATACCTCTCTCATACAACAGAACAGTGTCTTGAATGATACTGTGAATTCGGATGATACCGTCAGTGCTTGATCCGGCTCCTGCATGCTTCTTTCCTCCAGTCGGGTGTTGATGGGCTGGCCTCGCTTGGCGTGCCTTGCCCTGTTTGGTGTGTGCTTGTCAGCATGTGCTTTGTCAATCTGGCTTCGACGGAGCTTGTTCCCAGCGCATGGCTCTCACCCCTTGCCATCAACGTTCTCAAATACAGGAATACATTGGCGACGCGGACTCTGACGTTGCCATGATCGAGCGGAACTCTGCCGATCGCACATTCAACAAGAGCACGATCGGAGGAAAGATCGTCAATGCGACGTGTTGTTGCTGCTTTTCCGGAGCGGCCACGCAGGACGACATTCCGACTGGGCTGCGCCAAGAGGACAATCTGCTGCAAGCAGAGCATCCGACCGGTTGGCAAGTGCAGCATCAGGCCAGCACTGGTGCGACTTACTACACGGACCATAACACAGGTGCAGTCTCATTGACTTCTCCTGCCCTGCAGACGGCTACACCAGTAGACGGCGCATGGACGCAGGAGCCTCCAGTAGCCGTCAAATCAGATCCCTCGGCAGATGGGCCAGTGGCCACTGCTCCTCCCATACAAATAGTGTCAAAAAGTTAAAAGTGGCAACCAAGGCAACCAGCAGTTGCATACAGCAATTGCACATATTGAGGTATTTAGCGATAATTGTTTATCGATGAAGTATCGATGACATGCAAAGTTTGCTCATCGAAGACCTATGTTATATAAACACGTGGCTTACCGTAGATCGCCGTATGAATGAAATTTAGGGTCGGCGATCAGACAAATGAGGGGGATATCGGGTATCAGAGGTATCAGAGGGCGACCATGCGGATATCAGGCGGAACAATATCATTCAGATTGCCCGCCTTGCTTTCAGGACATTCATTCCGAGAGAGAGAAAGAGTACGGACTACGGTACTGCCGATCTGTCTACTTACTGCATGTGACAGATCCCAAAATAGAACGTCCCATAGCGCATCAGTAAATCTAGCACACTACCCCGTGAACGTGTGGAGCAGGCAGGAATATGCATACCCTAACCATGCAATGCATTGTTATATCGGCAGGCGAATAAAGTAACAATGAAAATAGGGAGGGAGTCAGTCCTTGGATGGGTACACTCCGGCAGCTACGACCTACAGCACATCTAGCAGCAGCAATAGCATTCCGAAACAACCCGATTGCCTGCACATCTGCAAACATATACGGTCAGCTTCATCAAGCTGTTGCCGTGCACGAGCGGCTCGGTTAACCCAGCCATGTTAAAAACGGTGGTTAGGAGCCAGTTCTGCATCTTGCTGACCGTGATAAAGATGGTCATTGTCCAGAGAACTCAAACCCGTATAACTCAAAGGGCTTCCCGCACGTAGCCGTTGCAAATATCATTGTTGTTGTAGATGCTGCTGAAGTCATCTTGTGACGTTGGCGGTGGCAACGCACACACCGCAGGCTCCCGCCCGATCGGCGGTAACCGCCCAATCAAAATGCATTGATACCCGCCCATATCACCACCGACCTCCGCCATGGGTAGAGCAACATAAATTCCAGTGGCGACACTTATCCAATGCAGAAGAAACATGGCATGCAAGCGGTGAACATGAGCGCCCGGTTGACGAATGATACCGCGGTCCGCGCCCGGCGCCCGACACGGGGTCTTCGTGAGAGCGACATGCGTAAATCATATTGCATCCAGGCTCATCCGACTCATCATCACAATCATCGAACTCGGAGGTGTCACCACCGATGCTTGATGAGTCCTCCTCGAGGAATGTTACCGTGTTATTTCGCCGAAAGTGTCTTCCGCTGATAAGCCTTTATCGTGACCGTATCCGCCATATGTTCGCGTTCGCGGTGCCGTCACGCTCGCCATACGGCGCATGGAAACACAGAGGACTTCGACGTTGGCTGTGCCCGGAGGCACAGCGTGAGCCGATATGTCTATGCGTCCGTATGTGTGTCATCGGGGGTAATCTGGGATTGGCACGATGACAGTGAGATTGGGCTTGAAACCACGATGAGAATGAATACCAGATGTCCGGGGTATGACAGTATGACACTATGACACTATGACAGTATGACAGTATGACACTATAGTAGTATGACAGTACTGTGGGGGGTGTCATCGTGGAACTCAGTCAGACCCTAGAAGAATGGTCAGATTCGCATCGGGGTTGAAAAGACAATGAAATCGAATATCAGATATTAAGGTTATGACAGTATGACAGTATGACGCTATGACAGTATGACAGTATGACAGTACAGTAGTATGACAGTACTGTGGGGCAGTCATCGTGTCAGCCTGTCGGCATAACATCTGAATCGAGAATGACGAATCGGAATTAGAAATGAGATCGGATCGGGAACTGAACGTTGAGCCGAAGTGTGACATCGGCTCTCGAGTGGTTGACCCTGCAACCTGAGTGACGAGTGAATAAGTAGAGCACTTGAGAAGTGTTTAGTCTTCAGAACTCGGAACCGAATTATCGTTTGTACCTCAATCTGGCCCTGATCCAGTATATTATAAAAATCCGAATTGTGTACCTTTGCACGTTCAATCAAAAACATATCTCCGAGCATCTGTCGTCGTGCCCCTGGCACATTGGCGATGTATGATATATGCAGCAACGTCACCGAAATCAACGCCGCGTATGGCTCTCCGTTTCGATCCATGATGATCAGACTTCCTGTGCACCACCCGCATGCCGGCGAATATAGTGCTCACCATGTCCGCAAATGTGTTATTGCCCCCGGCTGCTGCTGCTGCACCACCGGTGCCGCAGCCGGTACCCGCGCCACGGACACCACCGTCGCCGCAGCCGGGCACCACTGACCGATGCGCATGAAACATAAATGCATTTAGCAATCCTCGTCATCGCCGCCACAAGGCTCAAAGGACTCGATGCCTGTGCTAAACCTCCATGCACCATCATATAATGTTCACCCGACGAAAACAAGGCGAGCATTCGTGGAACCATCCCCCCCCCCCATACAGTGGGGGAAGTCGGATTCCCCGTGACTATTTCGGTCCGGAGACTCGGGTTCCAGAGTATAGGCGTATAATCAAGGGGTATAACTTATATATGGCGTCAGCAGGGGAGGAAACCGAATCGCTTAACACTGGTACCCGTTGGAGGTATGCCAAAAATCCTCTCATCGCGGCACTTGTTTCGAGTGATTTTCAGTGGCAAAAACACAAAAATTGAGGGGGAATGCATCAGTATCACGGGGAAGCTGATTTCCCCCCCACTGTATGGGGGCCTGCTTCTCCCTGTTTCACCCCTCGCCGTGTGTGTGTGTCATGTGACACCTTTAGCCGTGACACTGTTCCGTGACTTGCTAGTTAGCCTCCGTTATTGCTAACTATCTAGTGTTATGTTATCACCGTTACGAGCACCCGGCCCTGTGTGCTTTCTGTGTCTTCCTGCATATATATATATATACCCGTTCCACATATATATATATATACAGATCATCCTTTTCATAAGGTTATCGGTCCCGTACCGCGCTAGTGGTGCTCATTGACATCGACTCGCTTCGGCCTCAACGCCGGTGTAAATAATGTCTTCTTCATCATCGCTGTCATCGCTTTCGCTGTCGCTTACCAAGATTGGCATGTTGTCGTCGGTAGGAGTACCGTACACATTGTGCAAGAAGCCCGCGTGAACGGGAAACAGGTCCAAAGAGCAAGCAACGGAGTCATCGTACTCGGAGGTGACGGAAAGATCTTCTTTCTTGTCAAGACTAAAAACATTGCAAAGTGTGTCGCTAGTCACAAAAGGGTCTCCAAGATGCCAAACAATAGGAATTTCACGAACGACATCCCCGGTTTCAAGGCAGCGAAAAGTAACAAATTGAGTGGACATTGCATTAGCCCTAGGAAGTCGGTAAAATAAATGCACTCCCGAAGTGAAAGTGTCGAGGAGAGGCCTTAAAAAACTCTAGTCGCCAAAATAAAAGGCGACGCCGAAATAAAATCGAGTCGAGGCGACGGCTGGGAAATTTTCAGGTCGAGTCGAGAACGACACCGACCAAACGAGTCTAGCTGTTTCGGAAAGAGAGGCGAAGGAAAAAATCGAGTCGAGTGTCGAGTCGAGGCGAAACCTTCAAAATATTCGACTCGAGGAAACGCTTTGAAAATTTAAAAAAAAATATCGAGGCGAAAAAATATCGAGTCGAGAACGACACTGACCAAAGGAGTCGACGTGTTTCGGAAAGAGAAGTCGAAGAAAACCTGAAGACAGTTGAGAGCTAGTAAAGAACTCTAGCCGCCAAATAAAAAGCGCAAAGATTTAAAGTCAAAAGAAACAAGCAAAGATGCCTGCAAAAAAAGGAACCACCAAGAAGTCCGGGGATGGCAACACGGAAAGGTTGGTTTACGCGGACGTGATGGAACAGCGTTTCGTTGAGCAGAAAGTGCTGAAGCTCGCGGACTGCTCTTTCGCTGACAACCCAAGAGGACACAATCACAACGGTGTCAACGTGGAGAAGTCCGTTGAGAAAAACGGCATCGACCTTTCCCAAACCATGATCTGGCGCCGCGCCAAAAAAGGAGATCCTAAGGCCCACGGGTAAGTTTCACTAAACCTTCTTGAAGAACTGCGCTGACAAAAGGTAGAAGAGACAAGTGTGAAAAAGCGTTCATCGATGAACGCTTTTTAAAAAACACTGCTAAAGAAACAAGTGTTTTAACAGGTTTAAAGAAAAGTGTTCATCGATGAACGCTTTCTTTATTTTGTTTCTGAAGCTTGAGTATTTTAAACTGTTTTTAAGAAAGCGTTCATCGATGAGCGCTTTTCTTAGTTTTCCTTGTATTTTTCCTAAAACTTTGCGGTTTGGAGTTGCAAAAGCTGCGATATTTCTGTGTGATTCAGCTTTTTTCTCAGGAAAAATACAAGGAAAACTAAGAAAAGCGTTCATCGATGAACGCTTTCTTAAAAAGAGTTTAAAATACTCAAGCTTCAGAAACAAAATAAAGAAAGCGTTCATCGATGAACACTTTTCTTTAAACCGGTCAAAACACTTGTTTCTTTAGCAGTGTTTTTTAAAAAGCGTTCATCGATGAACGCTTTTGCGTTCATCGATGAACGCTTTTCTTATTCAGCAAAAAAAGGTTAGTGCTTGAACTCTTCTTGGTTTTGCATGGTGACTTTCTTCTTGTTTATTTGCTGTTCACCTGCAGGTCTACTGACTCCCTTCAGGACTCTTGCTCGGAAGAAGAACATGCGGTGTTAGAGCTAGTGTTGCTTGAAGATGTTACATCCTCAGAAGATGAGGAAGATTCTTGCAGGAAGAACCATGTTCCCATTAGCTGGTATAATGTTCCAAACGAGGCAGTAGCTAAGAGGAGACTCAAGAATAAAAAAGACGCTGAGCGAAACGCAAAAATACGTAGGACGCAATGTCCTTTGTGGATGCTAGACAGCCAGTGGTAGCTTTAGCTGAAGTAAACACTTTATATATTTTTTTATAAATAGTTTCTCTAACCCTTTAACCCATGTTCTTTGTCGTTTTAAATGGCGTGCTGTGTTTGTTTTTGTTTTCAGTAAGCGGTACATTGCCATTGACGGACATGGTAGGCACGAGTTTTTCACTCGTGCCTTCCAAGATGGCGCCGTGGTAGGCGGAAAAAAACTAGAGGCCCGGGACAAAAGGTTTCTGGAATGCAACGTCATCGTGGTGTCGGAGGACATCACCAAGGAGGAGGTTACATGCCTCGCCCTCTCGCGCATCGTCCAGAACGAGAAGGGGTCCAAGAAAAAAACTTTTTTCGACGACTACACCTCCTTCAAATGGCTGATGTCCTCCATTGACAAGACCGTGGCCAAACCACAGAAGTTGGTTGTTTTGTTCTCTCACATCGACCCTTCGTTATACTCGTTGATGTTCTTCAAGAGGATGGCCCACATCCACGAAAAGGTGATCGGGCCCGACGAGCGGCTGGAGGCCTTGCTTCGCGAGAACTGCGAAGCTTTGGGGAAGGATTCCCCCTACGGCTTCAACTCCTTGTTCGACAACAAGGAATTCCAACGTCTTAATCCGACACAAAGATATCAGGTACGGTGGAAGCCGGTCTTTATTTTATTGTGTTACATGCAACCATCACGCCTGAAGACAAACACATGTCTCAGGTTTTCCTGAAAGTGAACGAGAACGTCAAGTTCGCCGTGAAGGACGAGAATGGCGAGCTCCACTTGAAGAAGAAGAAGCAATGCGCGACTTTGGGCTTCGTCGGAACCACACGCGCCTTCACGGACTTGTGTTCGTTTGTGCTGCTTCGTCAAGAAGTCCGCTCACAGCTAGAGCTTCAAAGCTCTAAGGGGAAGGCGAAAAAAACTGAAGAGGCGTCCAAGTTCTTGGAGGACCTGAGCGCCGGAAAGTAAGTCCATCTACCACGGTTTGGTTAAAGCCGTGAACTATTTTTTTATGCGGAAAGGTGATGGGTGTTAAACTTTTGTTTACAGGTACGATGGTACTTTCTTCGACGCCAACGAGACTTGCTCCAAGACCAGTAACTTGCCTCGCCTGAACCGGGATGTCGAGCCGAAAGTCGTGCAGGACATGCTGAAGAAGCACAACGAGATGGTTGAGTGGGAGGAGACTGCTGTGGAGGCTCAGGAGAGTGGCGTCGAGACCCTTGCGGAAGTTGCAGCTGGTGAGACGGGTGGGGATGTTGAAGAGGAAAAGGAAGAGACGCAGGAAGGTGCGTCGGTTGGGGATGATGACGAGGTAGGCGATGGGGATGAGGAGGTAGAAGGTGAGGAACCGGTTGGTGAGGAAGATGGTCAGGAGAACGAGGAGGAGGATAACGAAGAGGAAGAGGAGGGCGATGAGGAGGGCGATGAGGAGGAGGATGGAAAGTTTGACTTTGAAAAGGAGTCGGATGAGGTTCGTGAAACACGTGAAGATCGGAAGCGGAAGAGACAGGAAGTGGCGGATTGGTTTGCGGCGGAGGACGCGGGGGAACATGTCCCAAAATCAAAGAAGCAGAGAAAGGATCTAACTAAGAAGAGGGAGGAGATGGGGAAGGTACGTCAAGAGTTGCAGGCCTTTGAGGAGGAGGATGCCGCTTACGCGGCTTGGCTTAGCGACAAGGAGAAACAGAAGGATGAGCAGGACATATAAAGACGTATAAAGTGTGATTTTGCTACCGAGTTTCGAAAAAAAATTTGAAGCCGGAGAATGCGTGAAATATGGCACAAATTCAATGGAAAATTTTTGTTTTCTTAACACAAAAAACCCCATAAACTTTCCTTAATTCAGGCTGACAAAGATGATTTTTTTAGTTAAAATCAGGAATATTTCTTAAACCCTAAAACAACCGGGAAATTAAATAAAATTACATTCAACTCGGGAAAATCTTAAACCCTAGATTCGGTCAAATTTTCGATTTTTTCAGGGCCTCCCCTTGTAAAACTCCCCAACACCCAAAAAGGCCCGAAATTCATATAAAACTAGAAAAAATAAAAGGGGTTCATCGATGAACCCCCAAAAACATTTTTCATAAAAATCAGACGTAAAAAGTTTCATTTTGCTACCGAGTTTCGAAAAAAAATTTGAAGCTTAAAAATGCGTGAAATATTATACAAGTTCAATGGAAAATTTATGTTTTCTTAACACAAAAAACCCCATAAACCTTCCTTAATTCAGGCTGAAAAAGATGATTTCTTTCGTGAAAATTAGGAATATTTCTTAAACCCTAAATCAACCGGAAAATTAAATAAAATTACATTCCACTCGGGAAAATCTTAAACCCTAGATTCGGTCAAATTTTCGATTTTTTTAGGGCCTCCCATTGTAAAACTCCCGAACTCCCGAAACTCCCAAACTCCCCAATTGCGTTTGGTGGCTTCTGGACAGTTTCTGGACAGTTTCTGGACACCTCTGGTTTACCCTCTGGCTGGAATATTTTGGGAGTGTACGAAGTCCGGTTACCTTCTGGGACCTTGCTGAGCTTTCTGGTTGCAGTTCTGGTTGCTTGACCCCTGCCTGCATACATAGGCACTTGAAATCTGTGTCGCGGAGCCCTGGCGAAAATTTGAGTTCGCCGGTGCATGGCAGTACCCCCTTCGCCAGAAGAATACAGAAGAGCGTGGTGGAAACAAGGACCCATCAAGTGGGTATTCCCCCCAGACCCCACCTACCCACCAGCAGGCGCCTTCTGGCAGAGCGGTCCTTGGAGCGGTCCTCCTTCCCCCTCTTCCTCTGACGACGAGGAGGAGAACTGAGCGCCTGGATATAGTCACGCTGGCTATCCCACCAAGATACCACAACTGGGTGTGGGTTCAGATTGGAAACCTTCTCTTCCGCTACCCGAACTCCCAAGACCTGACAGTCTTCCCCGCGCTCCCTGGCTCATATCCAGTGCAAGGAATCGAAGAGTGGCCTTGGGTCCCCCCATCACCACCTGGAAGTCCCGCCCCTTCGCCTCCAGCGAGCGACATCGAAGAGGACGAGACTAATTAAATAAAAAAGGCGAGCACTCACCACTTTGCTCACCTGTGGCTATTGCCACACCCAGTCCTTGATCTCAACCAGCTCAGCAATCAGGATGTCACAGCAGACATCAGAGGCATTTCCCAGCATGAGTGTCAGCGCAGAGCAGCTACACCACACTCTGTTCTCTCCCATAACCTTCCCATCGCCCACCACATATGCTTCCGCTCACCCCATTCCACACCCAGGCACCACCATGCCCTACACAGCGGTGCCCCGCCCTTATACTATGCCGGATGGCACCCCCGCACAGGCTGTATGGAACGGCGTCAATTGGGTATTACCCCAATCAGCGCCCCTCGCTGGGGGAGTATCACCAGTGCCGTTCACACTGGGAACCCATCACCCCGTGGGCGCATATCCCACACCGTTCCAACAACAGCTACAGCAGCAGCAGCAGTGGCTCGCGTACCAGCAGCAGCAACAGCAGTGGCTTCAACAGCAGCCACTGGAACCGATGCAGCAGCAGTTACAGCAGCAGCAGTTACAGCAGCAGCAGCTACAGCAGCAACAGCAGCAGCAGCAGCAGCAGCAACAGCAACCGCAGCCGCCACAACAGCCGCAACATCGACCACAGCAGCCCCATCAGCTGGCACCAGCCACCTCCGCGCTTCATGACTCAGGCGCGGATCCCTCATCGCTGCAGCACTTCATCAGCATCGGCGCCGCGGCCCTGCCGGACCCTCTGCAGGTACCCCTTGACAGCGGGGTTCAGCAGAACGTCTTGGGCGGTACCCAGCTCTTGTTGCGACACCTTCCTGCGGTGGCGACAACCTCAGAGACTCGCCGGCGTCGGCGTTCCCGAAGGGCATCTTCGGGCCCTGCGACACATGGCAAGCATCTCCCAGGTCCAAGCCACGCACCTGATCACTCTGACCCCGACTCTGGCACGGACATCAGCCGCACCAGCACAGGGACCAGAGGCAGCCGAAGCACGCAGGCACGAGCTGAGCGCAGGCGGAGGGCCGCCCACAGGTCCGGCTCTGACTCGGACGCGAGCAGCCGAAGTGAACACATTCGCAGAGAAGTCCTAGCGGCAGTACAGGCCCTGGACATCTCCGCGGTGCTCTCGAGAGGACTCGCGCTGCCTGGTGCGACGACATCGGCAGGAGCCTCCCCACCAGGCGACCCTCAGGGCAGCGCACAGGGCCTGACGGCGGACCATCTACACGAGGCAGACGCTGCCGCCAGCGTAACCCCTCCTGTGCCTCAGACCGCCGCTGAGACCGCTCCCGCCGAACCTCCCACTCAGGGCCGGCCAAATCCCCATAACATGATGGTGGCCCGCCGGCGACAGTCGATGGAGACGGTGGTGCACGGCGGTGGCAATCCCGACTCAGAGCCCAGAGACTCCAGTTCAAGCGACTCGCCACCAGGCCCCCCTAGTGATCCACCTCAGGATCCCCCTGACGATCCCGCACCAGAGCCCTCCTACCCTCAGTACCCAGAGGTCAGAGCCCTCTTCGTCACCCACGATGGTGGGTCATTGTGGGTGCACCAGTCAGCTGGGGTGCGAGGCGCGGCAACCGTCTCCCTACCATGGGACGAACGCCGCCGGGCTGGGGTGCAGGGCGACGCCATCTTGTTCAGGATCATGCACCTGCTGGGAGCGCCGCTGACTGCATATGCGCGCATGGGGGGCCGGCTACACCATGCACCCCTACCCCTTACCAACCCTCGTGTGGAGACCTGGGTCCTTATGGTCGACCGCGAGGTCATGGATATGGCAATGGGGGACCCAGCCGCGGCCAATGTGCGGTCTACCAGCATGGGGCAGCCAGTATGGGAGTGGATCCCTGCTACTGCGCGGGAGTCGGAGATGCAGAACTTCGATCAGGACGGGCTCGCCGCGTGGTCGGAGGTCAGCAACTCCGGTTGGTACCGGAGCATGAGCGTGGTGGCCGCACAACCATCCACACCCCTGCCCTTCCATACACCTCTTCCACTCCCCGCATTACCGTCAGCCCCTGCATTACCGCCCACTCCGACCGCAGTCCCCACAAATCCCGCGCCTGCGCCTCCGCCCGCGCATGCCCCGGGACCACCACCCCCTGCCCGTTTTCCCCATTCCGCCGCCGCAAACCCCGTTCACCCTGCCGCTGCCATGAACCCCGTTCACTCTGCCGCCGCTGCAAACCCCGTGCTCTCTCCCAGCGCCACCCCCTTTGTTCCAGGCATCGTCCGTCTGCCGCAGGGCACTAACCTGCGAGCATCTCCAGACGAGGTCCGCCTGGAGCACAAGACCAAAGAGATGGTGCTAAAGTTGGTCAAGAGCGTCACCAGGTTCCCCCGCTCCGCGTCCGACACAAAATCGGCCGACAAGGAGGGCCTCCTGACGCAGCTGGAGCACTACTCCCACATGGTGCGGAAGGTATTCCAGGAGGCCATCGTGATCGAAGCACTGATCACTCCCAGTTGTACGCCATCAGTATCAGAGTACCAGGCGAGTGTGTCAAGCCTTCTTTGGAGCTTCAAGGAGTACACTCTTCAAGACCAGCAGAGGAAGTTCTTGGAGCGCGCGGCGGGGACCTTTGGGTCCGAGCAAGCTTGGCACCAACGCTACGGGGACCTGGATGTGTTCTTCAGCGATCTGGCGGTGTGCTCTCTGACGCAGGCCTACCTGGAGAACGCACACGGCGAGGCCATTGCCCTGAAGCAGGCGGTGAGCGAGACCGCGGCGGAGTATTTCTCGCGACTGGAAACCCGCATGGCCTCCGTCAACTTCTTGGCCGGCAGAGTCCCAAATTGTGTGGAGATGACCAACTTGTCGATGCTCTCTACGTACCGCCGGGGGCTGAAATATGCACCCAAGGTGATGCGGCGCCTGAGAGCCATCCACTTGGATGTCTCCAAACCAGAAGAGTGGGAGAGGAAGGCCGTCGCTGACGACATCCCAGGCACCCACAACGCCTTGTTGAAGATTCGGGAAGTTGCTGAGGAGGTGGAGAGCGACATTGACACGGAGGCGGCTCAGAGACGCTCTCAAGACCGTCCTCCCCGTGCCGTTTCCTTCGCTAACCCACCACCTCGCACCCCCTTCTACAGGCGTACCCCCTCTTCGAACCGCCCAGCTCTTGCCATGCTGGAGAACGGGCCTGCCACCACCGTCGCCGCGGCAGTGACTCCTTTGCCACCACCACCGGGCCTCTCCCGCCCTGATGCTCCGAAAGTCCGCCGGTGCTTCGCCTGTGGCTCTGCGGAGCACATCGTCCGTAACTGTACGGACGAGGCTAAGCTCAAGGAGTGGAGGGCCAATGCACCCGCTCGACTGGCGAACTCCCCTGGGTATGTAGCCGCCGTCGTTTGGGCCATCGAGCAGCAGGAGGACATCTCCTCGGTGGATGGCGTCCCAGAAGAGTTCTCCGAGGAGGTCCTGGCTCTCGCTACCTGTGAGGACGAGCAGAGCTATCAGACCCTGGCGGCCCTTGCGGGCATCGAGCTTGTGGAGGGTGACGGCTTTCCCCTGGTGGAGAGCGATGAATGACTGGCCGGCGGCCAGCCCCAGACCCTGCCCTTCGGGGAAGTGAGGTCTTGCCCTGATGATCAGACCCTCTCCGCCCTGGAGAAGCGGTCGGAACCAGTGGAACCCCGACGCGCCCGAGGACGCAGAGACCCTTGGGGCCAACGTCCCCACCCCAAGAGTGTGGCCTTCACCTCTGGGACCCGCTTGCGACGCACCTACCGCTCAGCTGGTGCCCCATCGCCGCCGAGGGATGACTTGTCCAGCCACCCTCTCGCAGGAAGCACCCCCTTCGATGAGCCGTCGCTACCTCTTGATGACGGTCCCGCTTATACACAAGCGAGGATCGAGGGTCGGAGGGGACGGCGACTTCCCCGGCACAGACCCCCCATTATGGGCAACAACCGCGGAGAGCCCCGCGACCTTCGACCCCGACCGCGTGTTGTCCTACCGCTGCCCATCTATCAGTCCAACCTCGCAGACCCACGGAAAAGGCTAACTGCGTGGCACTGGAAGAGAGATCTGTACTCCCTCCCCCTCGAAGTCGCCATGCAGAAGGTCCGCAGGGCTCTGCGCAAGTCCCCAGAGGCTGCCAAGGACCTGGTGGATAAAATGTCGGAGCGCGTCCGCAGCCGCGTACACTCTGGGAGTCGATCGCCAAAGGAACGCGCGAACCGCGCCAACCAGCTGGCAGAGAGGATACGCATTGCCCGCGAACCTCAAGATCGCAAGGAAGGCCATCAGCGCATAGCATTGTGGCACCTCCTTTCACACGACGGTCGCCAGCAAGCCCCCGAATCCTCTAACACCAGCTCCCACGACCTCTACGTGGCTTGGAGAGAGCTGTCGCCTGCCGAGCAGCAAAAGGCAATCGCCACTTCGAGTCCAGACTCTTCCCCAGGTAGCAGGCTGTGGGAAAAGGAGGGCGCACGAAGAGCAGCAGCGAGGTCTTCGACATCCCTCTGCACCCTGGACACTGAAGTGGGCACGATACCTGGGACAGCGGGAGATGTGGGTTTACCTGGTGCCTGGTGCAGTCTGCACGCAGTACACCAGTACAAGATGAGGAAGCTGGGTCCCAGCCCCTTGGGAGCATCCCCTCCATCATCCTCACTGGCCGAGCCCACAGCAGAGACCACATCTTCGCACCATGATAACGCGCCAGCCACTCCGGGAGGAAACCCCGAAGGTTCATCCTACTGCTCAGAGGCGGAGGAGACCTCCGCACCCAGTTCGCTTTGCCTCACCCAGCAGATGACCACCGTCAAAACGCATGAACACTTCTGTAAGTATTCTCTTAAGTTTTCTTAAGTTTGCTTAACTTTTCTTAAGCTTTCTTATCTTTTCTTAACTTTTAGCGTATAAACCCCCACAAGCCTCCATACGTATAAATTGTAGCGTTGCAATTAGCTATTGGCCGATGGAGTTATACGTCGGTGATATAAGTAAAACTTAAGAAAACTTAAGAAAAATGACACCCAATGACACTTAAGAAAATGACCGATGACACCCACCCCACCCTATGACACTTAAGCAAAATGACCGATGACACACACCCCACCCTATGACACTTAAGAAAAATGACAGATG
>LGRX02006535.1:0-29383 GCA_001247695.2 Cymbomonas tetramitiformis
CACAGTCGCCTCCATGGGGCGCTCAGCAGACATGTCGCAGTCGCCTCCATGGGGCGCTCAGCAGACATGTCGCAGTCGCCTCCATGGGGCGCTCAGCAGACATGTCGCAGTCGCCTGCATGGGACGCTCAGCAGACATGTCGCAGTCGCCTCCATGGGACGCTCAGCAGACATGTCACAGTCGCCTCCATGGGGCGCTCAGCAGACATGTCGCAGTCGCCTGCATGGGACGCTCAGCAGACATGTCGCAGTCGCCTCCATGGAGCGCTCAGCAGACATGTCACAGCCGCCTCCATGGGGCGCTCAGCAGACATGTCGCAGTCGCCTGCATGGGACGCTCAGCAGACATGTCGCAGTCGCCTCCATGGGGCGCTCAGCAGACATGTCACAGCCGCCTCCATGGGGCGCTCAGCAGACATGTCACAGTCGCCTCCATGGGGCGCTCAGCAGATGTCGCAGTCGCCTCCATGGGGCGCTCAGCAGACATGTCGCAGTCGCCTCCATGGGGCGCTCAGCAGACATGTCGCAGTCGCCTCCATGGGGCGCTCAGCAGACATGTCGCAGTCGCCTCCGTGGGGCGCTCGACGCGTTCAGGCAGATGCGGCTCGGGCGCTTGGCAGCGGCTGTGTTGTTTGCCTCAAGTGCACAGGGCTCGGGGGTCGGGTGCCAGGGCATGGGTGTGCACCGCGACTGAATTCGCCGATGCCGTGCCGCTCTTGCTGCGATCTCAGCTCGAGAGGTGGCACCCTCTGCCCCCCCCGCCCCCAGCCGCGCCTGCGCTTGGAAAGGCCCGCAAGGTGAAGATGCAATTCGAACTGCAGCTGCCTGCACCGCCACCCCTCCGCTCACGAGGAGATGCACCATCTACGGGTTGCTTCCAGCCCTCACAGGGATGCGCGCCACTAAGGTTTGGCTCTGCTTCGGCTCTCGTAGTGTGCTCCGCGTATCACAGTATTGCACGGGTTGTCACACGCCGCGCCTCCGACCGCTCTACTGTATTTCTCATGGTGATCCGCTTCAAGTGATTCTTGCCGGCAACTCTTCGTTGCTGTTCGCCGTCAGATCCATCATCCGTACGCGGGGAGTAAATGTCCCCTCGGGGCTCCCGCCTGCCAGCTTTGGCCTGAAGATGCGCAGAGCTTCCCGACATCGGTGCCACGTGGCAAACGATGGTTCCTTGAAAGGGGTTCCGTGCTCGGACCGCATGCCTGGGCCTTTGATCTCTGGCAATCGATCCGTGCGGCGCAGACGAGCGCTGGCAGTGCTCCTTAAGTCGCCGACAGTGCCGACAGTGCGAGGTTGTGCCACGCGCTCCCTTGACGCCCCCCGAACGACCGATCCGCCACGTGGCTGGGATGCCTGCAGCGGACACCCTTGGATCAGTGCTGTGAAGCTTTGAGCGTGCCAGGCAGTCCTGAGGGTTCCTGGTCGGTGGCAGGTTTACAGTGGTGACGCATACGGAAGTGCTCATTCTTCGCGATGGAGAGCCTGCAGGTCCCTTCTGCTGTCCTCGGCACGGTCAACTAGGGACATTTCATGACGCCAAGACTGCATGGCACAGGCACTTGCGCTTTGGCGCGACGGCAGTGCCGCTATGCGCGCGCCCTACATAGTTGATCACGCCGAGTTTGTCAGCCGGATGCAGGCAGCGGCGACGCTCTGTCATCGAGGCCCTCAACCCTGCCGCACGGCACACGACGGGCCTCGCTATGCCGCGGTTCAATTGGGCCTCTGATCAGTTGCAGTGGGGATGAGGAGGTGTTCACTGGAGTATCTGCATCCACATATGCGCCCGAATCTGCCGCTCTTTGCCTTACTTTTCGATGCTGTCGATGCATGCTTCTGCTCCTCCTCACAGATCCCCCAACTCCAACAGAACCGCACCCTCCTTCACCGACGATTCGACCGCCCTGGTGATCAACCTGGCTGCAAGCTGAGAAGTGCCAGGTTGTGGCGGCTTCCTGTAGGGTGCGATCCGCCCGAGGTGCTGATGCTGTGTGCGCATCCTGACGTCCACGCGAACACCACATGCCGCATCAATGACTGCCGAGTGCTTCACGACACCGAGGCAGAGAGCTTGCCGCACAAGCGGCCCCGGCAGAGCCCTACGATTAGCGCGCAGCAGTCAAGAGATGGAGATGATGAGGGATGTGCAAGGAAACTGTGTTATCCACCACGGCACAACTCGGCACTTGTGGAGGTGGTTTCAATGGGCTGGCCTTTCGTTTTTGCCATCACCACCAGCTCCCTTTGTGCCGGTTCTCTCGCAATCCCTACTCAAGCTGTCACCGTTACACGATCGTAGTGTTCACTGCAGACTTGCATCGTGCTCATGCTGCTTCCGTGCATGCTTCCAATAGGCCCCCAGCAGCTCCAGCTCAACATTAGTGGACACTCTGATGCTCGATTGGCACACTGCAACTTTGACATTTGTTCAGTACGTTGAGATGTATGTCTTGCAGCTGGTTACACTTCCCGTGTTGGGTTTGTGGCTTTGCCACACTTGTTTGAAATCTTCGGAGGCGTGCCCAATAAGATTATCGACATAGCAATAGGAATGGTGATGAAGCCTGTTGTTCTTAAAGCAGCAGTCGATATCAAGGGTGACACAATATGAGGATGGTAGTAGCTGAAACTTAAGTTGGTGTGGTTTTCAGGTGAAGAGTTTGTGCTGGATTATGGGGAGGATTGCTGGGGCACCTTAGCTCATGTAAACAGAATCCAAACGCAGATTGAGGCTGTTTTAAAGCCATGATTGCAGCTACAGGACAAGAACAGACCTCGATTGGGGAAGTGAGGATGTCCGATGTTTTGATACACTGATGCCGTATTTGCTCGTCTGAATTAGCGACTCTTGATCCGGAAGACATTTCAGTATTCAAATGTCGTTGCGAAATGATGCACCGGTAATGCATATTATCCATTTTCGTGAAATTTCGAATTGCACATTTAAATAATACTACTGTCTACACATGATGGCATATGGTACACGTGCCTGCGTATACGTATTCGTTTACCCGTGCAAGTGTGGACATGGGAAATATGTGAGGTTTGAGGGACCGATGAGACACTAACATGCGTATTTGGGGCGGATATACAGAATCCCAATTATTGTCATATCCCTTATGGCGCTTTGATCATTTGGTGGGGAGATTGCGGAATTCACGAGTGCACACTTGACTGTGGAAGAATAAAGCTCGATCGATGAGGTCGAAGCTTCCTGCAATATTGACAAGGGCGGTGACGCCATTCCCGACGTAACTGGTGATGTGATGTATAATATGGACGAGCCTTAGAATCTCGCCGGGACTTGATGATGGGTGCTGTGATGTCGGTTTGCATCCCTGTTGTTGGTTGTCATTACGCGATTGCAAAAGCAAAATTCACCGATGACATGCACACATCACGATGATGGGGAGTTCCGTGCCCGCGTCGAATGGTCAGTATGATACACGCAAATCATAATGATGTGTGTGCCCACTTCTCTCCATATGTAACCAGTGTAGGAATAAATATACATAACAAGGACATACATCCAGGAGTTTGGCACGTCCTCACATGTGCCAACCGAAGTGCGGCACCCCCAAACACTTTGCTGCCACGGATGATGGTCGGTATGCAAAAAGTATGCTTTGGACTTCTGTATCTGTACCGAAATAAGTTGTACGCCTACGAAACGCTATATAGATGATGGATGCGAACAGCTACTTCGGTTCTGCATACCTGATTCACATTAATATAGTAGTGGAGTAGCAAAGTCGGTTGTTATTTTGACATGTGTAGCGCTACCCACTCAAACAACTAGTGTAAAGTAATCGGCATTTAATCAGGAACTTGCAGGAGGAAATGCACATCCTAATAAAACAGCGTATGCGTTTGCGCATAACATGTATGCGCATGCCATTATATTTTCAAGAGATAAATAACTCCAAATGGCTTAAGCAGTCCATATACATTTATTCTTGTAGTACTGGATTTCCGTCATCACCATGCCGTCAAATCTTATGTCACATATATGGTATATATGTTACGTTATGAGCGCGCCGCGCGCACATGAGCACCGATTTTTAGCATGAGCGCGCCAGGCGCGCTTGTGCCAGAAACTGTTTAACACAAGCGCGCTAATCGGCGCGCTTGTGCTAATCATGAGCGCGCCTGGCGCGCTCATGCCAAAGCGCGCTCATAACATAACATATACAAAACAAGCGCACAGCTGCCCATATATAGATGTATGTGTAGTTGATATAATTTTATTGGCCAGTCATAGAATACGCTGATATAGCATATGCGTTAGGCGGCACTACAAGAAATTCCAGCGATGACCATCTTACGGTTCGATTGTCCAGCTTGCCGAAGGCAACATTGCAAATCTCAGGCACAGCTCAGCACAAGGTGTGTGCATCACCACCATGACCCGAGCTTCATGCACGAGCTGTGCCTCCGATTTGCGACATCGCCTTCGACGTGCTACAACAAACATATACATACTGCTCCCCCATGGCCGACCATCACCAAAACAAAAAGCCCCAATTTACGCAAATATAATCTAAATGGCAATATTGATTTGCGCTCCAGCTGACTACTCCAAGTACACTTAAGTGCAATTGCAGGTAACTTGTCCTTCACCAGGCAAGCAATCGCAGCTGGAGATCTTGCAATAGCTCAATGAGGTAGCTGGAGAATTACAACCAGTAGAAGCAAAAAGACTACGGATACCCCCATGTGGGATCAACACGGTTATCTTTTGAGAGCAACAAGTTGCTGATCGAAGTCCCCTCTGGTTGCGCCATCCAATCATAGTGCTAATCCAAGGTGAGGTGCACGATAGAAACGCGGGTTGCCACCAAAAACGTCACCAACATCCCTCGACAGCCTCTCTCTTGCGGGAGTACCAGCCAGCTATATCATAACTCATCCATGCAATTCCCCGGAGAATACCGCCACACCTCGCATACCTCGCATACCCACCAGCGTGCTCCATTAGCCATCTCCATATATTCACCTTACAGCCATCTCGGCTGCGAGAGCCTAAGACTTTAGCTCGCCAATCTGACTCCTCGGAAACCGCGCCCGCGCCTCTTGCAGTTGTTACAGTGTATCACCGTGGTCTGCGTGCAGCACGCGTCACTCGCACGCTTGTATGCGCCTATTGCAACTTCAACGCCATCACGTAGCTGGGATAGCTTGTTCTCAAGGCCGCTGTCTCGTTTGGTGAAGCGCGCCATAAGAGCGTCCATATTCTGGGTCACCTCAGAAAGAAGCCGCTCCGTGGGGGGCACTTCCGGCAAAGGCCCTCCGACAAACTTGTTGTGCTCTTTGTGGCAGCCGCAACCTTTACAAAAGTGACTGCCCGAGTTCTGCCAGCTGCTCTTGGCACTGCGCTTCTCGTCCACCTCGGCCGCAACCGTCTTCAAGGTCTCGAGAGACTCCTCCAGTGCCTGTTGGGAACTCGGGCAAATAAGGTGAAATTCTACTTTTGAACACCTGGTGGCATATTTTGAGTAGGGGCTTTGCCATTATCAGAATGTGCTGACATGTTCGTGCGGCATTTGGCTTGGTGACGTGGAAGCCTATCCCAAAAGTCCAAACATGGTGAGTGTCCAAGAGAGAAGTGTGAGCTCAAACATCGCGCATCCTGAACAAGGCGCGCCACTGCGCCACATCTTCTAAGTGCGGTGCAAGGCTGTGACAGGAAACTAAACACACTGAACGGCATGAGATCGGCCAACAAAAGCCAACCCACCATCGTCCCAGTGGATGTGAGAAGCAAATCAAGAGCACGGCGGGCCCGTGACAAGATACCACAAACTCATACATCTTCCCAACCCAGATGCAAAGCAGCATGGAGAGATGATACGATGTGACCGATCATCGCCCAACAATAGGGTTACGGAGTAAGCGGAAACTTGCGCTACGGAGTGAGCCGAAACTTGGGCCCTCCCCCCGGGGCCTAACCCTCGCCGGGTTGGCGGGGGGACAAAGAATGGAGGGGGGAGCGTTTGCCGGCTGAGTGGTATGACCCCCCCATACGGCTAGGGTTGCGTGTGGTGTCAGTTGATAGCGCTCGGGGTTCCCTGCTGAGGCCTCCGAGTGCAGGGTGTTGGCTGTTGCCTTCGCCGGTCGGAGTGTTCTCCTTCTTGTGTTGATTGTGTTGGTTGCGTTTGCGGTGGTGTCGGTTGGGTGTGGTCTGGACCCGGGCCCGTAAGGACGAATCCGCACTTCTGGTGTGGTGGCCGTCGCTTGCCGTTGCTCTCTACGGTCCAGATCCAGTCTTGGGTTTCACGCACACACGTGTTGTTCGAGTTGTGTACATATTTTGCGCCTGTGCAGGCGTGGTTTCATATATTTGTTTGGGGAGCCAACAGCAGATGGATTTTGCATCAATAGCAACGGTCGAGGGTACCGGAGACCTTCGGGGCGCGGTTACTTTTGCACAGACAGCCCTCCGCGCGATTGGCATAGAGCGCCCATCCAGGCCAACCCAGCTGACTGTCCAGTATATTGGATACATATGTATCTGACGGATGCCTGCTGGCGTCAGCACCTGTCCGCCCAATCCCCCGGGGTGAGAGGCAGGACTCCTAAGGCCACGGCCGGTTGCAAATCTATGGCGATGAGTTTCCGGATGCTGTTTTTTGGCTCGATTTTGGTTTTGGTTTTTCGGTTTGGTGGCAGGTGGTGAGCGTCACTGGGCGTGGTGTTCGAATGAATGAATTATGACTATGAGTTCTGATGAAGGTAATCGGGCGAACGAGGGGTTTGTTTATAGTGTAAATATGGAAGGGGCGGCTGGGCAGGCAGCGGACCTGGCGGTCACGGATAGTGTAAATAATGAAAGGCGTGTTGATGGTGGGAGATCGGCTGGGCAAAGTGTAGGCCCAGCGATGGCGGCGTTGCCAGTGGGCACCCTGGTGGAGGTGTATTGGCCAGGTGAGCGCAGCTGGTATGGTGGACGGTTAGGGGGGGGGGCATCTGTGGAGGGGGCGACGGTGATTGAGTACCTTGATGGGAACCCGGAGAGAGAGGAGGTGTTCCTGGAGGACAGGCCGAGAGGCCCGGGTGATCATGACGGTTTCCTGTCCAGGCGGGGTGGTGGGCGGCGCGTCGGGGTGAAGACGGTTGGTGGCTGGAGCAGGGAGGCGGAGAAGGGCTTGCTTATGGGTTGGCGGCGGTTGCCTCGGGGGGATGCGGGCGCGGGTGCGGGTGGCGAAACTGAGGGGGTCAGCGGGGAGGACCGGGCCGGAGTGGATGGTCTGGCGGGTGGGATGGCAGTGAGCAGCGGAGAGGGCGTGGAGGGCCCTCGTCTGTCACTTCGGTTGGAACTGTCGGGGCGTTCGGATGGGGTTAGCGTTGATCTTGGGAGTGGTGCTGTAGCGGTGGAACAGTTGGGTGGTGAGGAGGCCGTGGGGGTGGCGGGTGAGGGTGTCCACTGGGTAAGGTTAGGAACGAGGACGGTGGGGGCAGAGCGCGGGGCTGATGTGGCGGGTGTGGGAGGGGCTGTGGAGCCACTGAGACCGTTGGGGGGTGCCTCGGGAGGGACTAGTGGGTCGGCGCAGCTCGAGGGAAATGGCGGGCGGAAGGGGGCAGGACAGCGGGTGGGGGGTGTGGTCTGCTCGGTGCCGGGGTGCTCGGTGGGGGCCCTAGGAAGCAGACGAGCCCTGACGGAGCATTTTCGGCGGAGCCATCCTGAAGCATCAGGGCTTCTGCTGTCTGCGGCGAGGCTCACGCGGTGCCCTGAGCAGAGCTGTGGACATATCCTCTCGGAGACTGGATTGCGGCAGCATCAAGGTCGGGGTGGGGGCTGTCTGGCTAGTTATGCTCAGCGTTGTGCGCCGTCTCAGGGGGGAGGCGGCAGTGGGGGCCGGGGCAGGCAATCCACAGGCGGCGGGACGGGCGCAGGGGCAGCACGGAGGCGAGAGTTTGGTGGGGGACCCGGATGGGCTTGGAGAGGCGGGGTGGACATGGCTGCGAGGATTGAGTGTCGACGAGTGCGCTGTGAGCGACTTCCCTTCCCTGATTGTGCCGAAGAAGTTGTGGAGGCTGTTCACCGAGTGTGTGATGGTCGTGCTTCGCAGGATGCGGGTGGACGCGGAGGACGTCGAGGCCTACAAGCTGTTCTTTTTACTCCCGCGCCTGGTTCTTCAGCCGGTCCAGCAGGGGGTGAAGCAGGGTGTGGCCCAGGTCATTAAGGAGCGTTGCGCCCGCTTCCTACGCGGCGAGTGGGAGGGGCTGCATGCAGAGGCGGCGGGGAATCGACGAGTTGTGGCCGAGGCGGATGAGGAACGGGTGCTGCGAGATGCTGTGCGGTTGGTGAAGGCGCGGCAGCTGGGAAAGGCAACAAAGAGGTTGGAGTTGGCCAAGCTGGCACCGGCGACGGAGGAGACGTTGCTGAAGCTGGAGCGGTTGCACCCGGCTGGGACAGGCAGGAGGCAAGAGGTGGGAAAGGATCGCCGGCGGGAGCTTCGGGGGCAGGCGCTTGAGCTGGATGAGAAGACGTTCGATGATGTAATGCGTACTCTGCCGCGGGCCTCAGGACCGGGCAGCTCTCATTGGCGCTGGGAGCATATGTGGGCGGTCCATGTCTCTGGTGGGCGAGATGCACTGTTGGAGGTGTGCAACCATCTGGTGGCAGGTTGGGCCCCTGCGGGGGTTCGGGAGTGGTTGGCAGGCGCTAGGTTAGTGGCGTTGCTGAAGGACGACCTCGGCGTCAACGTCCGGCCCATTGCGTGTGGCGAAGTTCTCCGGAAGCTAGTGGCAAAGGTCATATGCAGGCAGCGTGCGGGCCCTCAGGGCTCGATTTTGTGGGCGTTGACAGGATGATGAGCATGGTGGACTGCGGGCGGCCCAGATTGGGGTTGCGGTGAAGGGAGGGGCGGACCTGGGGGTCCACACTGTTCAGGCGGCCCTGGACCGGCACCCGGAATGGGTATGTGTCAAGGCACATGCCAGGAATGCCTTCAAGGAGGTGCACCGTGAGGCAATGTTTGAGGCTATCGAGCGGGACTTCCCGGAGCTGTGGGCATGGACATACCTTTGTTATGGGGTGGATGCGAACCTGGGGTTTCGGCTGGGGGGCGTTGATGGCTCGGTGATGCGATTTGTCAAGTCGAAGGAGGGCACGCAGCAGGGGGACCCCCTTGGGCCACTTTACTTGGCTGCCCCGTTGCAGGTGGTGCTGGAGCGGGTTCAGGAGGGACACCCTAGCGTGGTCATCTTTGCCTACTTGGATGACGCTTTCTTCCTGGGCCCTCCAGTTGAAGCGGCGCTCGCGTATGAGACTTATATGGAGAAGGCAGTGGCGATTGGCCTGGATATTCAGCCGGTGAAGTCAGCGGCTTTCTCGCCTGAGGGGGACGCCAGTTGCTTCGAGGTCGGGATGCCGGGTGCGCAGGGGGAGCTGGACTTCATCGATGTCTTGGGGGTGCCGGTGGGGAAGGCAGAGGCGGTCAGTGTGGAGATGTTGAAGAAGGTGGAGGAGTTATGTGGCATCCTGCCCCTCTTGAACAAGCTTGGGCATGCGCAGGCCCAGGGGCTCCTGCTTCGATTCTGTGCCCACCCGAGGCTGGGGTTCTGGCTGCGAGGTGTGCCGCCGGAGATGATGCGGGAGGCGGCTGAGGAGCATGACAGGAGGATGCAGGGGGCGTTGCGGGACTTGCTGCCTGGCGGTGGATTGGCGTGGCATTCCTGTGAGTTTGCCACCCTCCCGCATGGGATGGGCCTGACTAAGGCGGCGAGGGTGAGCAGTGCGGCCTGGCTTGGTGGGTTTGCGCAAGTCTGGGAGGATATGCGGGAGCTCTTTCCAACAGTGACAGCGGGGACCGAGGACCTCGGGGGTGAGAGCAACTTGCCGTATGTTAATTCTTTGCAAGCGGCCATGCAGAAGGTGTCGGAGGCGATGGAGGTGATTGGGGAGGCGAGGGGAGCAAATGAGCATTTACCACCACAAGTGCCAAAGGCGGACGACGTCAAGAAGTTGAGTGATTACAGCAGGTCTCAAAAACGTGCCCAACGGGTCTATGCTGCTGTCCTCCACTCTGCGGATTGGCTTTGGCTGGCTGGGCACGTGGGGGCGTCTCGGCTCCCCTGGCTTTTCTCGGTGACCTTCAACAGCATTGGGCCTGCTTTCTTGAGGGGTGTTCCATGCTGCCCAACCCTGGAGCTCAGTTCGGCGGAATACCGGGTGGCCCTGCGACACATTCTTCATGCGGAGCAGCCCCTCCTTGGCCAAGTGGAGGAGTGCCCCGATTGTGGAGGAGAGCGGGATCCCACCGGGACACACTTACTGGCATGCCGGGGGGGAGTGGGGGCTGGGGGAGGAAATTGGTACTCTTTCATCCACCACAAACTGCAGAGGGTGCTGTTCGAGGTGGCCAAGTCTGCCTATCCCTTGGCGTCTGCATTGCACGATGACTTCGCGGGCTACCTGACCTACTCACGGAATCATTGCCCGGATGTGACAGTGCTGGATGCGGAGGGACCGGGTCAGCATGTGCTGTTTGATGTGGCCACGGCGCGGCCAATGTCAGACGCGCACCTGGGAGCGGCCATGATGGCCCCCGGGGCGGCGGCGAAGAAGGTAGAGGCGAGCAAGGTGGCGACGTACGGGGATGTCCGCCCACATCACTTCATCCCCTTTGGGGTGGAGGTGTACGGTGGGCTAGGGCCTGCGGCGTATGGATTCCTTCGGAAGACGACGCGGCGCTTCAGGGAGCGGCGGTACATGGAGGCGAACGCGGAAGGGGGAGAGCAGGTGGATGGCAATGGGGACGAGGACGAGGACGAAGAAGCGGCACGTGGCGGGGCTGTGGGCTGAAAGGAGAAGTGGGTCCGGCTGCTTTCTTTCGCGCTTGCACGGGGGGTTGCAGGGCTGATCATCAGGCGGGCTGTAGGGCGATGTCCGGCCGGAAGTGGGTGGCGTTGGGCTGGCGGAGGGCGTGTGAGAGGAGGCATGGGCCCGGACCTGGATCGGGGGGAGGCGGACCGACGGGAAGGGGCGGAGAGGTTGGCGCTGATGGACAGAGCGTGGGAGGACGCGTTCGAGGAGACAGACTATGCCACGCAGGATGGGTCTGGCGGTGGGACGCAGGAATCTGAGGGAACGCAGTGTGAGCGGTCTGGACAGGCTTCCGGTGAGGCAGGCGAGGCAGGCGCGATGGCATCGAGGCTTTTGGAGAGCATGGAGGACGTGCGGCGGGAGGTGGAGCATCTGGGCACTGTGGGGGGTCAGGGAGGGGGCACCGCCGAGGCGCGATCTGGAGGGGCGCGGGCAGGCATAGGCGGGCTCAGCCAGGCGGCGTCAAGTGTCGAGGATATCTTGAATGAGTGGGATGACCTTTTGTCGCCGGGCCCGGAGAGTGGGGTCTGGACTCAGGAGCAGAGTGGGGCCTCGCCGGAGCAAGCAATGGCCTTGGCTGAGGGAGGGGTGGCCACCTTGATGGGGGCGAGCAGGCGGGTGGCCGGCCTTCTTGGGGGGGTTGATGGCATGGGGGGAACTGATGAGGATGACGGGGGAGATGTGGGGAGGTCCGCGGGTGGAGATGACACACGCTGGGCCCCTCAGAGCCCGGGGGCCCATCCTGGCAGCGATGACCACTTACAACAGGTTGCACGGCAGCATACGGCATCTCATCAGCTTCCGTGCCCATCGGGCGAGGTTGCTGGCCGTGCCGGAACTAACAGTGAGCAGCTGTCGGGAAGGCGACGACCGGGTGGTGAACTATCGGCCACCGGGAGGGCTTGGGACACACAGGCAACTGTGGGGATGGGACCCCAAGTAGGAACAGTGCGGCGTGACAGTTTCAGCGCAAGTGTGGAGCGCATTGCTCAAGTTCGCGGCCACCTCACAAGGCAATCAGCGCAAGGGCTCCAGTCACGGGGAGTTGGTGCTGGGGGTAGAGGGCTACAGGCGCAAGTCGGTGGCGGATGCGCAAGTTTGGATGAGGGCAACCCAGTTTATCATTCTCAGCCTCTTGGGACAGCGCTTGGGCATTCTGGCCGTGGCGTGGGTGGGCAAGCTCTCTTGAGACCAGGCTGTAGGGGGCAGCGGGTTGATGTGGGGTGTGGGCTTGGTGGTGGAGGGGTGGCTCGATTGGCGGAGGTGAGCCGGCTCCAGAGACACAGCAGCAGTGCGCCGGCAGGACAGCCGCAGAGGGGCTCAGGTGGCCCAGTGAGGCTCAGGGAGCAGAGGGGTGGTCTTGCGCGTGGGCTTGGTGGTGGAGATATGGCTCGCGCAGCTCGGGGGGCAGGGATGAACCGGCTTCAGGCACAAGGCGGCAGTGCGCTGGCGGTGCAGATGCAGAGGGGCTCGGGTGGCTCAGCGAGGCTTAGGGGGTCCCATTCTTCACTAGTGAGCTCCGGAGAATCCGGATGAGTGTCCCGAAGTGTGTGCTGAATCCTTTGATCCCCGGCGTGGGTACATAGTGCAGTCTCCTGTGGCTACGGGGTGCCAAAGGAGTCGCAAGGATAAGCATACACACCCACCCAGTGAACCGACTCCAGAGACACGGCAGCAGCGCGTCGGCGGTGCAGTTGCAGAGGGGCTCAAGTGGCTCAATAAGGCTTAGGGGGTCCCATTCTTCACTAGTGAGCTCCGGAGCATCCGGATAAGTGTCCCGAAGCGTGAACATTCCCCGGTGTGGGTTCACAGTGCAGCCGATCGTCTGTGGCTACGTGGTGCCAAAGGAATCGGTCCAAGGATAAGCCACACACACCTTGATGGACAGGGCTTGGGAGGACTCGATTGAGGAGACGGACTATGCTGCGCAGGCCGGGCGGGATAGACATCCTGAGCATCCTGAGAATCGGCGACATCCTGAGAATCGGCGACATCCTGATGGTGGTCGACCCCCTGTCGCCGCGCTCGGAGCGGGAGGTATGCACGCAGGCGCCGGGACCTGATTGGCGCAGGGTGGCGGAGGTGTTGGAGGGATGGGCTGCACGAAAGTGGGCCAGGGTGGCGACCCTTGTGCATGCGTGAATGGAGGACGGGACAGAGGGATGGGTTGGTAATGGCTCAGCTACTGGGCGTGTCCAAGTGCTGGGGGGGCGTGGCATGCGTCAGCCGGCGGACGTGGCAACAACACATCATGTGATGGGCACGGCGAGATTTGGCGGATTGGGAATGCCCTTCCCTCAGGCGACTCCTGCAGGCCGGCAGGGGGATCACCCGGACTCTCAGATGAATAAGTGAGTCTGGGCGAGCTGGTAACCCATGGGCGGACTTAGGGTATCCGTGGCGAGTACTTCCAGCGGTGGCGGCTGGTGAACGTCGGTCAGTCACTAACGGTGTGTGAATCCATCAACGGTGTTTTGATCCTCCGAGTAGCGTACGACAACAGTTTCCTTTGATGTGGGTTTCTTTTCCGTTTGGTGTGTGATCCGTCACCGCAACAAGTCAAAAACAAATTACACATACACACACACTGAGAGACGTGATGAGAACCGGGAGGCCCAACCGCCGCATGAAGCAAATACAACATGAGCTTGCTCGGTGTCCAATCACACATACCATGCCGCATGCACCAACGCGTGTTTCACACTGCAAACGTTCAGGCAGGTGACGGATTTTCCCACGTGCATTACCCGTGCGCTCCCTGGCGCTCTTTGAGCTTGAAGCCCCCCGCCTCCAAGCCTCCAAGCTGCCTCGTCGAGGAACTATCCGCCATGTGTGATGCGTGCCTAACCGAAAGCAGCGTGAACACTGCCGCAAAAGGCCACAAACCCATGTGGTGGACACTCCAATTAAGGCTGCCGGACTAGCAATGCAGTAGATGTGTACTGGGCGCTGGGAAACGATTGCATCCCCAGCACTCGTTTCCTCTCGCACAACAGATAGTAATGCCCTCTGTAGATGTCAGGTGAACACACTGAGAGACGCGAGGAGCAACCAAAGTCAAAATTTGCCGAGCACTAAGACGCTGAAATAACGCCGGACTTAAGTTAAGGTGCGAAAAGTTTGGTATTTCCATCAAGACCACATCTTGATGATGCCCGGGAGACTCGGGAAGAGCACATGAGCGCACTCGCACAACTGGGGATGCACATCATGTGGGCGGTACAAAGACGGAACCCACACCCCCCGCAGCAGCCTCAATCTGTTGTTTCTGATAGGGCGAAGCCCCGTTAAATCAGGAAGGTGGCCGATGCAGCTGTTCGTCCTCAGACTATCTATTCATTTGGATGGTTCGCACTCACCTTCAAACCTTGCCATAAAAGTGCTTCCTCCTCCTCCAAAGTGCCCCCGCTTAATTCCGAAGACGCTGTACTCCCGTCCCCCGTTGGCCCCTTCAAGACGGGTTGCTCTCGCGGCGTCGTCTACAACAAAAGGGCGGGATGAAGCGGTCGCCTCGGTTGTATCAAAATCTCACGCACCGCTCCAACCGCATGCCATGCTGTCACAATGCTGCGCTCAGCTCAAACCGAAATAGGGCCACTGAAACTCGATTGTGGGCATCAGTGGTCCGTGACGGAACGCCAGCTTTCAATACAGTGAACCTTCGAAAAGCATTGATACCCTGCGTTCATGAAATCAAGATGCGCAGCTTTCACCATGCGTCCTGCTTCGGGAAGGTGCAGGCGAGGAAGGGCAAGATGAGCACAACGCCGCGTCAATCGCATAGTCTACCCACCTGTCTCGCTCATACCCACTCAGCGAGTCTCTTGAGGTTTCCTGGTAGAGCGGGCACGCAAAATCGTCCAAGCAAAATGTGGGCGTCGTCGAATGTTCTGGAGGGAGAAACGCTCGTCAGCGCTGCGTTTTACTTTATGGATACAACATGTCGATGTGTTTACTTTATGGATACATCTCAACATCTGTTTTGTGTGACACAACTTTGTCGCTATTTATCTGGCGAATAAACAATACTGTAATACGATGAACTATGAAGCTCATAACCAACCTCCGTGTGCTCCGGCTTCCACTGGAAAATTAAAAAAAACTATAAAAAAAACCCAACCGCCGGAGGCTCTGACTAGTGAGAGTAAAGCAATATAATATGCAATATCAACTATGTATTGTCTATCCTTGGGAACATACCCCACGCCAGGCGAGGGTGGCGGTCACAGCGTGACAACACGGTAGCGATGAATGAGAAAATGCCAAAGGCGAGGCTGAAATGCGATACCAAACCCTCGCCTGCCCGCTTTCGCCTCAGATTCGAAGTCCACGATGCACCGCCCATCAAGGACCCCTACTAAACCCAAAATCCAAAACCATTCGTATTCCGCCATGGTTCCATAATAATCCAACATACGGTATCGATATCGGCGAACACGGGCCCGGCCAGTACGGCATAGGAGCGATATACCATAACCGGGTAGACACGAGTATGCGGTTTCAATGTTGGTATATATATGCGGAAATGTTGACATGGAAGTTCGTGGGGGGCGGGAGGCGGTCGGGCGGAGGCCCCCTAGGTCTGTAAAGCATGCTCCCCCAAGGTTGTAATGCATGGCCCATAACCTAGTAGAATGCCCTCTACGGAGCGGTAGTGTCGAAAACTACTCCGGACACAGATGCATTGGTACGAGTGTGAACATTATAATTGCGGCGCACATAAAACATGGGAGAAAATCAGCACTGGGTCCGAGTAATGGGAGGTGCGCTCGACACCCAAAATATTATCATTTCGGACTAGGATCAGGGAGCCAACGAAATCCAGACTCCGAAACCGAACCGTGTCACAAATATCAAAATATATCTAGCCTCCTACCTGATCCGGCTCCGATGGAGCCAAGGAGAATTCAGCCTCCGACGCTACCCGTCTCCGCTGGCAATCAGCCTCCGACGCTCACATGGCACCCCAACATTTAGGATTTCATAGCACTTTGGGGTTTTCATGGCGATCGTTGTTGCATTACATACATATGGTAATTTGGCATTATTTGTACTTTGGTATGAAGTGTCTATACCATTTTCGATAGTGCTCTTTCGAATGGTCATGTTAGTTTTGCCGGATCGCTATGATTAGTACACGGTGGTTTGTTGTTTGAAACCAGGTAGGTATTTCCCGCGCATAACCGTTATAGGGTGTTGAATTCCCCCAAAAAGTTGGAAAACGTTTTTTGGGCCTTTTGGCCCCCGCGAAGGCGGGGTGGGGGGAGCAGGGGGCTTTGGGCTTTGGCCGAAGGCCAAATTTTTTCAAAAAGGCTTATATATAGGGCTTTTGGATCATTTTTCAAGGTGGGGGGGGGGTTGGCCTTCGGCGCCGAAAAGGGGAGGGGCTTTGGGCTATGGCTCAAAACCCCGAAACGATTTCCGGGCCATTTTTTGGAAATTCAACACCCTATTATGAAGGTGCAGCGCACTATTATTGCTTGGGTATATGCATAATAAAAGTTCACATTCATGTGGCATGTCAATTTCAATAAATAGGTTAAGTTTGAGAGTCAGATATGCTGAAATCAAGATTCCTAGCCATAATGTGGCAATTCCCGTACGTTTTTAACACTTAAAGGACAACAACTCATACTGATTAGCTGATATTCAGAACGCAAATACCGAATTTCGCTAAAATTAGCGTAACTTTCATTTTACTTGTCGTGTCGGGTTGATACTTCTAGCACATTAAACTAAATACAACACTTACCGCACCATTACCGGCAAGCATGATTGTTTATCGGCGCATGCCGGTTATATCCGACTATAGCCGGCGATTTTCGGTAACATGATATGTACGCCGGCCTGAACCGGAATGTTGTGTTCAAGTACCGGGGTTGGCCTTGTGAATACTTGAAATGTATAACATTGCGTTTATTGGATGCCCGAAACGTTCAATATAATATAATGTAATATAATTTGCAGTTCCAGAGAAATCGCTTCCCTTTGAGCCGATGCCATGGGTGCAATTTTGAGCTAAAACGCTTAGGGGGCGTTGGGTTGGGCCCGGGGACGTGTCTAGTCAATGGAAATACCATGTGTGCCGCGGGAAAATGCCAAACATGCATTTGGTGCTCATAAACGTGAAGACATGTGCAATAGATGATATTCATACCGATTTTGACTAGATGTCCTTTAAGTGTTAACACTGGGAGGGCTTGAAGCGAGAATAGTCAAGAACGCGCTCTGAAGTTACAACTCACTGTTACTTACTTCACTCCGACACTATGGGGAGCAACAATAATAAGATTAACAACGCGTTCAAACCGCAGGGCTGTTGGTAACAATTTGTGCAAAACAAATACATAAGCACGGGATGCTATGATGAATGCAGGGGCACAATTATCGCGCAGTAGTGGGTTCGGGTTCTGACCGAAGCCGAGAGCGCCAAGCTCCCCGGACTACCCGTAGACTACCCCCTCAATCAAAGAAGCAACACTTAAAGTGCACCTAATACGCAGGACTAGCTATCTTTTTTGCATGACCTCTAAGCAAAAAAGAATCTAGCTCATTTGGGGATCTTCTGAGTGTGCCACAGTCCCTGTCAAAAAACATAACTTCACCACGGCAGCGGGCAACACTTAGAGACTTCCCCGACAAAAAGTACTCAAAGCATACACCTAAGACACTATACAAAGTTTCTGGGTATCTCATGGTCGACACCTAGCATACAAGCTGGTAGGCTATTTAATTTAGAATATTTTTTCATAAGTTTAGAATACCCCATTTTATCGTTAATTTAGAATAAGTTTTCTTTATGTCATCCGGCTATGACCGGTGCATGCATCCATGACGTTGTACCTGTACCTGTTGAGCTATCCCCATGCCATGCGAAATATTACACTGAAGAGTTGTCTTGCCGTGATGTCCATATGTCCGAATGGAACCAAAAACCGTTCGATTAAAATCGAACGGTTTTTGGTTCCATTCGGAAAGATTCACGGCCGTGAATCTAAAAGTCACGGCCGTGATTAACGACTCTTTACGCATAATGACTTTTATTATTTGCCATCTTTGCCACAATAGACACTCACGGCGTGTTCTGCTTGACAAAAAGTAAGTAACTTGAAGCCTTGAGCTTCAACTTACTGAAAGATATGTATCTTGGCAGTATGTGTGCCAAGTTTCGTGCTCTAGGACGCACGGGAAGCCCTCGGCTGTTTGGCATCTTTGGGTTTGGGTGTCACGTTCGAACCCAAACCCAAAACATCTGCCTTAGAAATAGATTGCGCGTTTCGCGCAAAAGTAACTTGAAGCCTTGAGCTTCAAGTAACTCAAATATACGTATCTTGGCAGTATTCGTGCCAAGTTTCGTGCTCTAGGACGCACGGGAAGCCCTCGGCTGTTTGGCATCTTTGGGTTTGGGTGTCACGTTCGAACCCAAACCCAAAACATCTGCCTTAGAAATAGATTGCGCGTTTCGCGCACAAGTAACTTGAAGCCTTGAGCTTCTGGTAACTTAAATATGTGTACCATGGTAGTATTCGCGCCAAGTTTCGTGCGTTAGGACGCACGGGAAGCCCTCGGCTGTTTGGCATCTTTGGGTTTGGGTGTCACGTTCGAACCCAAACCCAAAACATCTGCCTTAGAAATAGATTGCGCGTTTCGCGCACAAGTAACTTGAAGCCTTGAGCTTCTGGTAACTTAAATATATGTATCTTGGCAGTATTCGTGCCAAGTTTCGTGCTCTAGGACGCACGGGAAGCCCTCGGCTGTTTGGCATCTTTGGGTTTGGGTGTCACGTTCGAACCCAAACCCAAAACATCTGCCTTAGAAATAGATTGCGCGTTTCGCGCACAAGTAACTTGAAGCCTTGAGCTTCTGGTAACTTAAATATATGTACCATGGTAGTATTCGCGCCAAGTTTCGTGCGTTAGGACGCACGGGAAGCCCTCGGCTGTTTGGCATCTTTGGGTTTGGGTGTCACGTTCGAACCCAAACCCAAAGCATCTGCCTTAGAAATAGATTGCGCGTTTCGCGCACAAGTAACTTGAAGCCTTGAGCTTCTGGTAACTTAAATATATGTATCTTGGCAGTATTCGTGCCAAGTTTCGTGCTCTAGGACGCACGGGAAGCCCTCGGCTGTTTGGCATCTTTGGGTTTGGGTGTCACGTTCGAACCCAAACCCAAAACATCTGCCTTAGAAATAGATTGCGCGTTTCGCGCACAAGTAACTTGAAGCCTTGAGCTTCTGGTAACTTAAATATATGTATCTTGGCAGTATTCGTGCCAAGTTTCGTGCTCTAGGACGCACGGGAAGCCCTCGGCTGTTTGGCATCTTTGGGTTTGGGTGTCACGTTCGAACCCAAACCCAAAACATCTGCCTTAGAAATAGATTGCGCGTTTCGCGCACAAGTAACTTGAAGCCTTGAGCTTCTGGTAACTTAAATATATGTACCATGGTAGTATTCGTGCCAAGTTTCGTGCGTTAGGACGCACGGGAAGCCCTCGGCTGTTTGGCATCTTTGGGTTTGGGTGTCACCTTCGAACCCAAACCCAAAGGCAAAGGCATAGGACAGTTTCGTAGATTCTGTCCCGATGCCTTTGCAACCTCGCTTGCTAACTCATATTACAATGAATATTCAACATTCAAGCGTTGGATACCCCACGCCAACGGGAAGCGCTCGGCTGATTTGTTATTTGGGTATGCGCACCCAAATGACAAAAAACGCATCTTTGAAACTCGTTAGTTTCAAAGATGCGTGGCCGATGCCTTCGTGCTTATGTGTGTTAATCCATATGAAATATTCCATGGAATAAATGTGAATATCCCGCACAAACGGGAAGCGCTCGGCCGTTTTGTAAAATTAGGGTGCACCCAAAATACAAAACGCATCTTTGAAACTCGGAAGTTTCAAAGATGCTTGCCGGTCGCGTGCAGCGGTAAAAGGCAAGTCAAAGGGTTTAGAATCTAGAAGAAGTACAGGGGCCTTTTTTCAAGCAGGACACGCCGTGAGTGTCTATTACAACGGCGCCCACCATTATCACAAGCGAGACAAACCTTCTTAAAGCTTTTTGGAGGCTTCCTCATGATGGCACCGGGAACGAGAGCGTTTGACCTGTGTGCACATTATTTGAACACGAGTCGTGAAAAGGACCACCGGTCATAGCCGGATGACATCAAGAAAACTTATTCTAAATTAACGATGAAACGGGTTATTCTAAGATTAAGAAAACTTATTCTATATTAATTATTTTTCCATACAAGCTCAGGTCCGATTCTATTTCGACCGACGGTGAATCAGGACTTTTGCCGGAACCAAAAGGGCATGCGAATGCATATGCCTGTGCAAGTATATTCAAGCTGTAATCGTGAAATATCTATATTGTTTCGCTACCTATCTAAATTGTTTCGCTTGACCGCCCAGCAAAATGCGTTCCTGCTCAACTGGATATTTTCAGAAGGGTTGGTCGTGCGCCACGGCACCAGTCAAAAACATAGGCAACCCACGGCATCCACCAACACTCAGGGACTTGCGCGTTAAAAATATACTCAAAATATACACCTCAGACACTATGCAAAGTTTCGGGCTAATATATGGTCCGTACGCAGCATCCGAGCTCAGTCTGGATGCTATTCCGGCCGAAGGTATTTCAGGGTTTTTGCCAAACCCAAATCGAAACCGGGAATGCGACTATCTAAGCGTAGGCAAGCCTATTCCAGCTGACACTTTAGAGTATGGCCAAGTATACTACAAACTATCTATTTTGTTTCGCTAGACTGCCGAGAGGAACGCGTTCCAGGTCAGCAGTAAATCTTCTGAGGGATGGATGTGTTCGAAGACACCTGTAAAGAAATCGGGTGACGTGACATAACCTAGTGATTTTTGTCTAAAACCTAGTGGGACTGGTACAGTATATAGTGGAACGTGATTTTTCATATAGTGGCGTACCCAACACGCGGAGATGTCATCGGGTTGTCGGAATCTTGCAAATGTGTACTGTATGTCATTCAATTTTTTGAACCGCTCGCAAAAATACAGTTCCACTATATAGTGTACAATTTCTATCATATCGGGAGGGCGGGGTCCTCGTCGAGTATTATCGAGAAATGCTGATTGTCGAGGCATCATTCCTTAAACCCTAATCACGATGGGTTGTTACTCAAGCAGTATATCAAATTGACTGATACTCAGGCCACTTTAACCAATATTTAGAGGGTCAAGATGACCTCGGATCAAAATTTTGACAAGACACTGCAGAAAGAGCAGCTCGAGAACTTGACAACACAGGTCCCCAAAATTTCAAAGGACCTTCGAGGAAGCCCCTAGCAGCTCTTTAAGCGAATGAGTCAATTTAGCAAAGGGTAATAGACAAGAATGCAGTAGTTCCACTATGTAGTGAAATTGGTACACTATATAGTGTACCAGTTCCACTACTGTATACCAGTTCCACTATATAGTGGGCGGTACACCTATAGTGGTCAATTCCACTATATAGTGGGCGGTACATTATATAGTGTACCAGTTCCACTATATAGTGGTACGCCACTATATAGTGTACAAAACCACTAGGTTTTGTACCAACACCCAAAGAAATCGCATCCACACCACGGTAGTAAGCAACGTTTTGGGGCTAACCCGTCGAGAAAAATACGCAACACATACGCTGTATTCACTCTACTTCATATCAGGCCACTGTGTTGTCCGGCCAAATAACAGTCCATATCGATGCTGATGCGATGCCGGCCAAGGTGCAAAAGGGCACCACCATAAAAGATTTCCGGACGCGATATGCGTATACCTCTGCTTCTTATGATTTGGAACCTAGCCAAATTACCTTACTTACCTTACTTAATCAGCAGCAAAGCACGAATCCCAACGGGCGACACAGATGAACGTCCAATCTCACGATCGCCAGACGCTAACGATGACAGTGCCACTGCAGTCGCGTACATTTACCGCGACGCCACCCACGTGTCATGGCATGGCATGTTGGGACGCGAAAAGCGAAGCACTGTCGCGCACATGATCCTACAGTCAGATGGCCTAGTGGAGATCTCTTTTTGAGATCGATCCGCTTAGTATTCTACGCACTTGAAGCGGCCACCAGCCCTTTTCCCCCACCCCAAGCACTTCGAAAGTGTTCACGTTTTCCTGCGGCACTAAACAACATCAGCATTTCAGCGAACAGGTGCTCATCACAGAACGGGGAAGGCGCACGACTAAAAGCTGACTGCGCGTTGAAATCTGCGCTTGAATATAGGTTATCAGATATTACGGGGCGGTCCCAGAACTTGGAACACGTTATTCAGGGACACGTCGGGAAATAATGTCAGATAACAATCCTTATTTCGAGCACGCACTGCTCAGGTAGAAACGGGCCAAGGCTTAGGGTATACCATTTCCACGCCGCGCCAGTAAAATACGGTGTTTTTTTCCTGAAAGACAAAAACCACCCACTTAGAGACACGTAACGCTAATTCCGAAACGGAGGAGTTTTTTTTTAAACCCGTCAAAAAGCAGATTTCCGATGAACTATCGACCCCTATACGTCTCCGTTTACGCGCATTCGAACGCTCAACCTATGCAGCTTTGCAGTAAAATATATCCGAGGTCGCTACGGGCTATAGGTCACGGGAACTCACGAGTCAAAGATGCACGCTGTCTGCTACTTTCAAATATTAAAAAAAAACATTTCGAGGACATTTTTTTGCGAATCCGATGTGGAAGAAATGTAATATTCCGCAAGAACGGGGCGGCCGTGTGGCCGCGGGAAGGCTGCGTTCGCAGGAGTACCAACACCATGTTTTCTGACGAAAATACCCGAATTGATGAACCCGAAGTGTGATGACGCGCCACTGTTGAGGTGTCATGTGGCTACCCGCCAATGCCGGCAACCGTCCTGATACCCGCCGGATATCTGCCTGATCGGCATCTGATTTCGGGCCGATTTAGCTAATCGCTTAACCCGTATTTCCTATAGCAGTATACGGCGATCCGATTGGGGCGATTTCAGACTTCGTTTGAGCCGCATGCTAAGGGTTGTAATGACATGCCTGAGGTGTTGACCGGCGACAATAACTATGTATATAATCGATAACCTATCGACATGTGTCGATGCGATACGGGATTTTTCTCTCCTGCAGCACTCCCGTTATTAATGGTTGGCTCACGGTTTCCTTTAGCAGCTCTGGATGCAGTTTCTTGCTAGGGACTGTGATGTTGAGGAACCAATTTGACTTGTAATCGGTCATATCTTTAAGTGTTCTACTGACTAAGCAGCCCGATTGAGGCACTATCTATGGATACATATTCACTCGACGATTGGTAAGAATGCCATACGTATCAGCAGCTTCGTAGATGCCGTCTCTATATTATGGGAGCATGAAACATATCGCGTAATACCACACTTCAGTCACACATGCATGGTATATATATGGGGCGCACTAGCACATGCGCATGTGATATCCGAAGATTCCAAGCCGCTATTTCCGAAACGATAGGTAGACGATGATTAGAGTATAGCGGCCGTGTCGCTTTCACACGCCCGACTCACGTTTCCATGCTCGCCTGGTAATTACCACGAGTGGCACTATACCGGTCACGATAAATATGTGACAGTTGCCCGCTTGTTAGTTCCCCCCGTCAACGCACTTACCAGCCAAATTACAAAAACAAGCCACATACGTCGTAACCCTCATCAAAGATCTCTGCTTTCACATTTACATTTGCATTTACATTTACATTTATGTTTAGTGAAACTGCATCCACACCTGAACCTTGTCGGGTACATATAGTGAAACCAAATTTGTGTCTGCAGTGATGAAAATCCAATCAAATACCACTGTTGGTTTATGTTGTGCTAGCGCATGTAACCAAATACACACTTGACCGTTATTAAAAGAAAATGCTAAATGAAAAAGTCCGCACAATTATATGCCCCAAAATAAAACGGCAACTTTGCAATATCGGCTGGATGGCTGAAGACACACCGCCATTAATAGTGCATACAAAACTGATGATGAGCGATGTTTACTGTATCCTAACCTCTGCCTCCCATGTCCCGTCCCCTCCTTCTCTTATCCAATTTCTCTTCGCCACTAATACACCGCGACTTTAGCCACAGCAACAACAGTAAGGCTCCTGATCCCGTAAGATCTGCAGCAATCTTGCACGCCCCTGTGAGAAGTTTGAGCTAACCTGCCGTTCCCATACCGTGCCTCAAAGCTCAGCACACTGGCGATAGGTATGATTCTGAGCCCAGGCAATACGAAGCGGGGACAATGCCATACGTGCCACAGAACAAACGCGATGAATATTCCGTGTTAGCATACGTAAGCAAACCAATACACGCATAACACGCACCACCAGTACACACACCGAATGGCGTGCGGCACGCTAACCGAAGCCAGCCAAGAGAAACAAGTAGAACCAGGGCGGGGTCTTGGTAAGATACCACTCACTCATCCTAGTCATCAAAGAAACATGTGGAGCCGCTGGGAGCTCGCCAAGTGCTGCAAAGATTCCACACACTGAACGGCATGAGGCCGGCCGATAAAAGCCAGCCGAACATCATCCCAGTGGATGTGAGAGACATTGCGAACAGGGCGGGGCCGTGACAAGATACCACAGACGCACACACATCCAAGACCAAATCCAATGCAGTATGAACACACAAAAATCAAGGGAAAACACAGAAGGTGGACTTCACCAATTTGCCTCTCCTTGCAGCAAAGGCAGACGAATCCACGGAGCTCTCCAAGAGGCAGTGCCCGCCAGAATGGCACCACAGGACCAGGGACAACCGCCTCCCAAAACCCACTTCCATCCGGCGGCCGTCCCCGTTCACGCACGAGCTCCGGAGAATCCGGATAAGTGTCCTGAATTGTGTGCTGAAAACTTTGATCCCCGGTGTGGGTACATAGTGCAGCTGATCTTCTATGGCCACGTGGTGCCAAAGGAACCGGTCCAAGGATACCCCATGCACATCCTATTAAAACAAGAGAACGTATGGGGGCGTTGGAGATCTATCCAATGCTGCACTGCAGCGCCCCCCTGGGATACAACCTTGGTGGTGCTCCATCCCGTGCCAAATCACACCACACAAACATTGAGAGACGTGAGGAGCGCCCGAAGGCCCAACCACTAGATCAAGCAAGACATATACCACAGCAAGAGCTTGCCAGGCGCACCATCACTCAAGCCACGCAAAAAGACTCTGAGTCAAAGTTCTAATAAGCAGGCAAGTGAGGAATCTGTCCATTAGAAATTCCCGAAAGGTATCGTGGCGTCCTGAGGTCCCACCATGGCAGAAAGGAGTGAGCCAGACGCACTTGATACACCAACACCCGAGCATGCACCCGCGACAACACACCGTTGAGGAGCAGAGAGCAGTCCGAAACTAACGGCTGATGATGGTAATAAACCCGAGGTGATCAACAGCGACAAACACACGAACCCGTGTGGTAGGAAACACGCAGGCCTTCCGCATGACACGGGCGCCGTGTAGCATAGCCCCTTACCATGCTTCCAGTCGTTGATGTCCATGGCGGCACTCGTCTCCCCAGCTTGCTCATATTTATCCAGCTCACTTCGATTAAGCCCACCTCCAGGCCCTAGCCTTTTGCGCCGCTCCTCGATCCTGCCACAATCCGCGCCAACGCGCCGCTCGCCTGCCACGTGTGTCCGGGATGAGACTTCACCGTTCACTCTTATTGCTTTGTACCATTTCGATCATTCCGATGGTTGTGACTCCGTCTCTCCCATCGCCAAAGCTATTCGGCGCCCTTCACCGCCCCCCCTCTTCCGAGGAACCTCCGCGGCCCCTCTCATCGGTGGTCAGGAACTCACCTGCTGTTTGATTTCTCTAAGCGGTGATAGTAGGTCTCCCTCTTCTGTGCCTCATGCTGCGCGCGCCTGCCTCTCACAGCACCCATAAGCACCCTCACTGCGACATCCTCTCCCCCATCATCTAATGGCCTCTCACCCTTCACTACCCCCACACCCTGCACCCTCCCCCGATCCCGCGCTCTGGCGGCTGCAGCTGTCACCCTCCTCCACCACAAAAAATCAATCAGTGGGATTTTCCTTTCCAGGTCCTCAGCCTCGCGCGGGCTCTCGGCAGTGAATGCAGCGGCGTTCTTGGATGATACAAACTGGCCACCAAGGGCTTGGGGGCGGAGGGCGGGGGGGGGGAGGTTGACCTTTCGTCCAGCCAAGCCGCCAGTGGTGGTACCAAACGCACAATACTCTCCCAGTGCGCGCTCAGGCAGCACGTCACCCAGATGACCAGGACAACGATGAGAGCCACCAGAAGCCTGATCAGCCACACGTCTTGTTTCTTATCCGGGAGCGTGTGCCGGTTGGTCCTCTCCACCCGCTTCTTGGGCTCCCGCAGCACAAGATCGAGGATGGCGGAGACCGAGCGGGGGCTGTCTGGGTTGTTAGCTGTCCGCCACTTGTCGAGCTCCCGCAGTCGTTCCGCAATAACCTTTTGATTGGCCTGCATGCCGCCAGTCACGACGGCCGACTTGTTATAATTAATCACGATGCGGTCATCGGCGGATTCTTCCCATCCGTCAGACGCGGTCATTGGCGGAGTCTTCCCATCCGTCAGACGCGGTCATCGGCGGATTCTTCCCATCCGTCAGACGCGGTCATCGGCGGATTCTTCCCATCCGTCAGACGTGGTCACGAGACCAACCTCGGGGCCGAGGGCGAACGGAGGGGTATGGAACCACTGAGTCGTAAGCCAAGATCGCGCCTTTCTGTAACACTCTCCGGCTTGAAGATGAAATGTTGTAATGTGTTAGATACAGACATGGTTTTGGCATGACACTTGGTGATTCCACACCCCTCGGGCAAACGGCATGACGGTGGGCTGCACACTGCGACGAGGATGGAGCGAGACGTGACACGACCAGCTGGCCAATGCCGAGGGCACACGACATGCCACGCTTGGCTAGCCGATGTACAGCATGCAAGGCAAAACGTGATCGGGCAGCCAATAAGCCGGGAGCAGGGCGCGATACACATGATTGGCTGGTGCGCAGGGGTGGCGCACTCCGCGAGCCGGGCGGGAGCCACTGGGGGAACCCGGCATGCCTGTTGCAGGAGGGCAAGCTGCCTGTGGCTCGAGCTACACGCTAGCTGGATCGAGCTCACCTTCCTCTGGAATGCGGCGGCCGCCTCCACCGAGGCGGCATTGTCCGTCGCCCCGACGCCTGCGGCCCATCACACCAGCCCCCCCCATTGTCTGCCATTCAGGCAACCCCTCAGGCGACCCTCGAGGCTGCTGCCATAACATGCGCGCCCTCAGACTACCCCTCAGGCCAACCCCTCAGGCGACCCTCGAGGCTGCTGCCATAACATGCGCGCCCTCAGGCGCACCCCTCAGGCGCATCCCTCAGGTGAACCCTCAGGCAACCCACGGACCTCCCACTGCAGGAGGCCTGCACTCTGCGGGTCTAGGGCCCACAGGTGGCGGCAGGCACAGGCTTGCGGACTGGATATGGCCACGTGCCCGAAGCATGCCTGCCCATCCCCCCCGAGGATGCCGGCCCTGGTGCAGATCGGGCTGACGTTAGGCAGGCGCCGTCGAGGCCCGCCTCTGAAACACGCCGACGCCACGCCTGGCATTTACGCCGGGAGCTACACGGGGCGAGCACACTGGAGGTAGCGTGGCAACCAGAGCAGGCAAGGGTGGTATGCCTAGAGAGCAATACCCATGTCATAGGCGGCTTTAGAGATATCTCCCTGTGCCAGCTGGCAGATAGCCAGCACAGCTCGCAAAGCGGCGCGGCTCTGGACCTCAGGCAGATCTCCGTCTTCCACCTGCGAGATTTGCGACGGTTCAGCAGTCAGAAGTCCATTTCCGCGCATCCAATCAGCAATCCTGGATTCGGCTCATCACGAGGGCGCCGCTTGCGGGAGCAGAGCTTCTCCGCGCTCTCCGCGTCTGTGGTTGGTCAGAGGGAGACATCCAGCCAACTGTATTGTATTGATGGCTCCGAGGAAAATGTTTGGGGAAATCGCAATTGACATGGTGTGGGCAGGGCGAAGCTTCACACCTCTGCCGCCTGCAAAAACAAACCATGACCCTAAATTAAGAGCCAAAACAAACCACAAACCTGAATTAAGAGCAAAAACCAACCATGAACCTGAATTAAGAGCAAACGCAGCGCTAACATCTGCGTTAAGAGCAAAAACCAACCATTAACCTAAATTAAGAGCAAACACATAGCACACACCTAAGTCAAGAGCAAAACCAAACCGTAAAATTAAAATAAGGGCTGGGCAGAAGCCACCCTGTGTCCGGGTCACGCGCCAGGAAAATGAAAGGACTCTGAAATATGTTGACGGATCATGCGCCAATGATAGACACCAAAACCCCCGTCCTGTACTTCCGCTATGTGTGTTGGGGCGGGGCACCTTGTAGGTGAGCATGTTCAGGAATGTGAGCGTCTCCTCGGCCTTCATAATTACAATCGGCAGGTGGGGCATGTTCCTTGCCAACCCCCCGGCCCGGAGCGTGCCTTGAACCACCTGCTTCACCACCTTTTTGTCGTAGAGCTGCAAGCGCTTCGCGTTCTCCAGCTGCCGCCCTCCTCCCCATCCCCATCCTCTCTTTGAGTTCTGGCACCTGACGTGGCTTGCCATCCGCCCTGCCTCTCATCTGCAGGCTCTGCTGGCGCCCGCATGACGTGGCTTGCCATCCGCCCTGCCTGTCATCTGCAGGCTCTGCTGGCGCCCGCATGACGTGGCTTGCCATCCGCCCTGCCTGTCATCTGCAGGCTCTGCTGGCGCCCGCATGCCACTCTCTGCACACTTGTCTGAGACAGTGAAAGAGGGTGCGTCACCTAATTGTTAAACAGTTCCTCAATGCCGATAGCATGACCATCCCAATAACCCATCCGGCGTCATGCCCATTTCATGACATCCCAATAAACCATCCGGCGTCATGCCCCAATAACCCATCCGGCGTCATGCCCATTTCATGACATCCCAATAACCCATCCAGGCGTCATGCCCCTTTCCTTGTCATCAAATGGCGCATCACAGCGTCATGCCCCTTTCATGACATCAATAACCCATCCAGCGTCATGCCCTTTCATGGCATTCCAATAACCCATCCGGCGTCATGTCCCCGCACATGGCATTCCAATAACCCATCCGGCTTCATGCCCCTTTCATGACATCCCAATAACCCATCTGGCGTCATGCCCCTTTCATGACATCCCAATAACCCATCCGGTGTCATGCCCATTTCATGACATCCCAGGAACCCGCCCACTGTATCCCGTGTCAAACCTTCTGCACTGGGGATGCGCTATGACGCGACGGGGATGACGCATGGGCGATGGCGTTCCATGCAGCAGCTGCATATTCGTGGTTCCGTTTATTTGAGAACAGGTGCGGATCGGTCACTTTGTAGGGGTTCAGTGCCACGTCATCTCCATGCTGCCGCCAGCGCAGACCACCAAGGAGCCTGCGCGGGCCCCCGACGCAGTGCGCTAAGAACAGCGAGCTCATAGGCTACAAGCAAGCTACAAGCTACAAGCTACAAA
>LGRX02006535.1:31556-54096 GCA_001247695.2 Cymbomonas tetramitiformis
GTGAGGGGGATGCGATGCACCCTAATGCCGGCCTTACTGCACTGGTGAGGGGGATGTGATGCACCCTAGCGCAGGCCTTGCTGCACTGGTGAGGGGTATATGCTGCACAGGTAGATCGGATGGTGCAGGAGTGTGTCGGCTGAGAGGAACGGACACTTTGGGCACAAGATCATCATTTCCTGAAGGTGCGGAGCGTGGGATGGTCAACGCAGAGCAGACCTCGTGCAGAAAATTAGGGTATTCTGCAGTTGGGCGATGCCGGCTACTACGCCTCGTCCCGTAGCAGAGGCCCGCCGGAGACCGAGCGCGTGGCTTGTGGGGTCGAATTCCTTCGGCACGATGCGAGGGCCCAGACCCATTATCTTCTGCACCATTTTCTCTGCTATCATATCTGCAAGGATGAGATGTTTATCCCAACTGTCAGTGCCAACCCTAACTTCCAAACCCTAAACTGCAAGGGCGGAGTGAGCCTGCCCTCCTGTCCCAGTTGATCCGATTTCGGCGCCTTCAGGTGCTCGTAGCCGGGGTGTGGTGCATTCAACAAAGTCAGCAGCCGGCAGCCGGCAGCCTGCGGTGGAAAGCTTTGATCCCCTAGCAACAGCCGCTGAAGGGCTTGTTTCCATCCAACATCAACACCAGCCGGCTGGCTTGGTTTCATCCAGCATCAGCACCAGCCGGCCGGCTTGGTTCCATCCAACATCAGCACCAGCCGGCTGGCTTGGTTTCATCCAGCATCAGCACCAGCCGGCCGGCTTGGTTCATCCAACATCAGCACCAGCCGGCTGGCTTGGTTTCATCCAGCATCAGCACCAGCCGGCTGGCTTAGTTCATCCAGCATCAGCACCAGCCGGCTGGCTTGGTTTCATCCAACATCAGCACCAGCCGGCTGGCTTGGTTCCGTCCAGCATCAGCACCAGCCGGCTGGCTTGGTTCCATCCAACATCAGCCGGAGGGAGTGCAGAGTACCGTCTCCTTAGTTTTGGACAGTCCTTAAGAAAGGGAGTGGCAGGTCTAAGAGGCCGTTGTACGACTGCATCCCCACAAGTTCAAGCCAAACGCAGCTTCGGGCCGCAGGGCGTCAAGCTCCTCGGCGCAAGCCCCACCCCTCGACCTCGACAATTAGAAACCTTCCAGCAGATGCAGTGGATCGGTGAGCCTTATGTGCAGGTATTCATGGCCGAGCTGTTGGTGGCATGGCGGCGCTTCTATTTGCACACATTCACAGAGCGCCAGGGCAGTCTCGGGGTCTCCGCTTCCCTCGGGCTCCATCCAAGCACAAACAAAGTCTCAGTCTCAGGGTCTCCGCTTCCCGGGCTCCGGCCAAGCACAAACAAAAGTCTCAGTCTCAGTCTCAGGGTCTCCGCTTCCCGGGCTCCAGCCAACACAAACAAAGTCTCAGTCTCAGTCTCAGGTCTCCGCCCGGGCTCCGGCCAAGCACAAACAAAAGTCTCAGTCTCAGTCTCAGGTCTCCGCTTCCCGGGCTGCGGCCAAGCACAAACAAATTCTCAGTCTCAGTCTCAGGGTCTCCACTTCCCGGGCTCCGGTAAGCACAAACAAAGTCTCAGTCTCAGGGTCTCCGCTTCCCGGCTCCGGTCAAGCACAAACAAAAGTCTCAGTCTCAGTCTCTAGGTTCTGGGGGACCCCACCGTTGACGTGTAGAAAGAAGCCCAGGGCTAGCTGCATAGTCGTAAGCGGGGTGACGACGGAGGAGTTCTTCGGAGCCATCAGGGGAACCATGAGGGGCAGCTTGGTGGCCTCATCCCGACAGGCGATTCCTGTTCCCGGTCGCGGCAGCAAGGTGAGTCGACGTACCTCGGACTAGGAGCGAGCCGAGAGCCATTATGCCCTCCGAGGCAGCGACTTCTGGGCTCAGCTGGAGCTGCGCCGCCCTTGGCACGTGGTAACCCGCGGCTTAAGGCTTGATGCAGCGACAGTGTAGCCGAGGGCCGTGAACAAATACCGCTCTGAACTGACCGAAGCTGTGCAACAGTAGTCGAAGCGCAAGCAGGGAGCGGTTCCAAAGAGCAGCAACGCTTTCAACGTGGCGCAACCTGAAGCCCCCCAGCCTGCGCCGGCAGCTCGAATAAAAGCTGGGACTCACCTGTCTGAAGCACCAAGAAAGTGGGCGTGTCGGCAGTTAGGTCGAAGCTGCCGACGGCGTCCGTTTGGGTGGCGTTAACCACAGTGTGCTCCTCACCGAAGCTGGGCGCGCTCGCAGTCACATTGCCGCTGAAACCAACTGCGCAGAAGGCAACGCGAGCGTCCCGCCTTCACACTTCTCGTGCTTTGCTCTGAAGCACGACTACGGATGGGGTCACTTGCATGGCAGCAGTATCGCAGTGGAGACAAGCAACACAAGCAGATCGAGCGAGGCGGTCAACGACAGAGGTCATACTGGCGAATATGCAGTGCATGCATGAGCCAGTGGTCCGCGAGAGCGAAAGCGAGGAGTGGGGAAGCTGTTGGAAGTGCACACAACGAAAGCTGAACGATAAAACACACTTGGACTGGGTATTCACCTTTGCAATCAGTGGCATATCCGTTGACCGAGGCGACTCCGCTTTCTACATATAGGACGGTATAAAGTGCTGCAACCAAATCGCTCCGCTCCTGCCATGATCCTGAACGTCGCACACATTGAAGCATGCCTCAGAGCAAACCAGTCTTGGGAATGACGTGAAGCGACCTACCGGAAATGCGACGACGGTCATAATGAAACAGTCTCATGCCGAACCTTCGTTGTAATGGTAGATAGCAACCGCCTTAATCATAACGGTTCCAATCTCCTGAATAACAATTTCGCCTGTATAAGGGATGCCATACAACACTGGATCGCGGCCATCGACAGAATAGATGATCTTGGCGTGCTTCGGAGTGAGTTCAGGAAGAGTCAATAGCACTCGTATGACGCCGTTGCCAACTGCACCACTCGGTGGGCTGAAAACAGGGAACGGCTTACTCGTGATAGGCATTGGGGGCGGCCCAGCTGGCTTTTTACTGCGTTTCGATAGTGCATTAGGTGCTAAAGTCAGAAGTAAGAAACCGCAGAAAAATGCTATCTGATGTTTGTTCATGGCTTTTGATAACGTCGCGCGATCAAAAGGAAGCTCAGCATACTCGATACTGGCTTGGAGGGCGAGCTCGGTAGTGCGACGCGAGTTCTCGGCGTCGAACCATGGTTTCTGATAGGGAAACTTCCCAGAGAACTTTCCTCCCTGCAGTCGAGAAAGGAATTACACAGGTCTAAACTGAAGTAACCGACTTGTGGGTAAATCCGAATTGATCGAGGAGGCGGTTCAGTTATGTTGAAAGCTGGAAACTTGAACAACCATCCTATTGAACTATGAACTTGAACTCTATACTCTCTCTCATCTCTTCCAACCGAACGCAAGTTCGAAGTTCGAAGTTGAAGTTAGTAGTTACAAGATCATCTTCGAAAATCTGAATCTGCTATCTCTTTAACATGAAGTTAAATTTTAAGGGACTTCAATCACCTAAAAAGGCCATTACGGGGGGGTACGACGCCAAAAATCACATCAATTCGGGGATTTAAATTTTGGGGTAAGCGTGACTGGACGATTTAAAGGTCTACTGTATCACGTACTCTTCGTGTTCCCAGAGTTTCTCCGAGCGCGGCCGACACGCGAGGGTCGACGTTACAGATGATCTAAGAGGCTCGAAGAAATGGACCCCAGAACGTTACAAACCCTAAGTCTAAAATTAGTCCATACAGTAATCACTCGGTAATAAGAAAACCGGAGATTTGTGTCAAATATATAGTTCGGTGTGAATATATCGGATAACTGGAAATAAACCCTGAGTTAAGGGTTTCGGGATCAGAACGGTAAAAGGTCAGTTTTATAAAAGAGAGATACACATAAATACTAACGGGAGTTCCCGACTACTGGTGACGGTCACCCAGCCTACTTTAGGAAGTGACAAGTGACAGATTAAACTGTCGGTGTGTCACATCCAGCAATTTGGGACCAGCCAGCAATATTCGCCAACTTGGATGCCCATCCCCCCTCCCCCCCCCGCCAGCGCCAGCGTCCTATGAAAATCGTAAGAATAGTGGGTCATTTTTTTTCAATCAGCCAGCAATTTTCTTAAATTTTCAGTGATAAACCCGTGAAAATGCGACATTTTAAAAAAATTCCGCCTGCGGCGCACCAATAAGAAATATGGCGCCAGCGCCCATATTTCTTATCACCCCATATTTCATAGCTCAAAAAAGCCAGCCAGCAATATTCACCAAATCGGGTACCCCCCTCCCCCCCAACAAAGCTGGCTACTTTCTTATTGGCGGGTTTTCTTATTACTGAGTGATTACTGTAATTACATACTACCCGAAGGTCCGGTCCTCCCACAAGGACCGAAGTGAATTTGGGATATATGCCGCGTTTTTTCGATATAGTTGGTATATGAGTGCTTTGGGGTCATATTTAGGTGTCCAATAATTATCTAAAAACGTGTGTTGGGTGTAATACTCGGTGTAGCGATGTGGTTTACGCTATTGAAAAGTGGGGGTGAAACCGCTCGAAATTAAATAAAAAGGCCGGTCCTCCCACAAGGACCGGAAGTTCCCAACCCACCTACACTCACTAAGTGGCCTTCCTAGTGCCCACTGCACTTAAAAAATACTTCAACATGACCTATTCGTGCCCTCTACAATGTACAACATCTTCGGAATCCACAATACTGCGGTATATATCCCTCACAATGTCATGCACCCACGAAAAAATTAGATTTCATCAAAATCGGCCATCCAAAAATCTGCTCTCGCCGAATTCCAAAGCAATGTTCCGAGTAGACTACTGCACATGTTGACATGATTGAGCATTCTAAAAATCGATAAACATGTTTACATGAAGTATGCGACGTGGCACATCATACATCTATCATATCCGAACACTATTTGGCATTCATAGTATCCGTAGTAACGAAAAAAACATTTGAAAATCTTGGATCAAAAATGTTTTTTACAGGTGTAAGGTCGATTTGAGTGCGTATATACACCCAATACGAGGTCGCCAACATGTATAATCTTGCAAGTATGATTGGGTATGATGTTAGGATAAAATTTTGTACTTGGGCGGCTTGTTTGACCTGGAATTCTATTGGATTAAAATATTTGAATGGCATGGCATGTTTTTGAACGTCCTCCAAAAGTTGCAACTCAAAAATGGTAGGGTACATGCTACAAATGCATTGGATATAGTCATTTTATGACGATATACGGTTGATGGCGCATATGGACACTCAGTTTAGGTCCTAAGTGTACTAAAAACCGAAGGGTAGGCACTAAGACCGTCAAGAGGACGGCTAAAGAAATTCCCGCAACACCGGTCCTTGTGGGAGGACCCAACGCCGTTTCGGTCCTCCCACAAGGACTGTCGGGCAGTAGCCATAATAAGCTCCGGGAACAAGAGTAGTCTATCACGGGGAAGCTGACTTTCCCAGTGTCTGATTCCTCCTAGTTTCACCCCTTGCTCTGAGTGCCTTGTCGTCTCCCTCGCCTTTCACATGTCACCACTCTGACCGACCGTTCCGCACGCACCGATAAAACCCCTAAGTACTCGGTTTAAATAGTTTCTCTTATCCTTATGCAGTTTAGTACGACCGCGGATCACGCACCACTTGTGTTTCCTATGACCGTTTCAATGATATCCGTGAAGGGCTCGTTCGCTTGGGTCCAATTGGAACCAGCGCCATCATAAAAAACGTCGGTGTCGAACACACTATTCTATGAAAATGACATTCTCATGTGAAAATGATATTGCCTTATTTACCTCATGATAGGATTAAAAAGCCGCATTTTAACAGCCAAGAACATGCAAGTGCAGCAGGTTGTGCATTAGATTTAATGGTTTTTATGGTACAAAATTGAGGTCAAATGCACTTTTTCGAAATCTAGGAGGAGTGAAAACACAAAGAACTTTTGACTCGGAATCTATATACACGTTATACACATATTATTTACATGTTTTTTTTCAGTCTTGCTTCACGCGTCCACTTCAGGTGCTACCGCTACCGCTACGCAATTATCAAAAGCTTCGTCTTCATCGGAACCATCCGATTCATTCAAGTCACCTAGGTCCTTGCGCGTGCGTTTGGATTGTTGTGCAAGCAAAGCGACGACTATCTGCGCGTATTGCTCGTTCGGTATACTCCGTTCGGGGTCTTTCGCATCCACATTCCATGCCAGCACTATTTCATTCTTATCGAAAGTCTCGGTAGACGGTCGGTGCCCCGGTGGCGCTGCGAAAGCTCCTGGTGACTCGCAAGCTGCTTGCCGAGGTGCTTCTTCTTGGTGTCGGTGTGCTTTTTGGGTTGGAAATAGCGATATAGCAGCTGTTGAGTTGACGGATAGCGCGCCTCCACCTTCACCAAGTACAACGGATCCGACCATTCGCTTCGCCTCAGTTGTACGCGGAAAGCGAACTTGTCGTTTTCAGATTCCACCGCGAGAGCCACTGCAAAGTTGCCGACTGTCATCTGGCCGTAGGTGACCTCCCACCAGGGAACATATCAAACTTTTATGTCGTACGGCCAACACTCAAAATTTCCATTGGCCAAGTTTCGGCCATCCCGGCCAAAATCTAAAATTGCCCGCGGCAGGCGCAAAATTTTAATTTCAAGTATGACAATATCATAAAAACCGCAAATTTTCGGGTTTATTTTCAAAATTTTACATAATTCGTTTCGGCCAACAAGCAAACGCACACTCGGCCAAACCTCGGCCACAACCCTCATCGTACGGCCACAGACCGGCCATAGGAGGTTGATATGTTCCCTGCCTCCCACTGGGCGTTGTCCGCGTACTGCTCAGCTTGCTTTTGGGCTCGACCTTGGTGTTTCCGTTTACCGTTGTACACTTCCATCGGCGCTCGATCAATTCGGCGTTGGATGCGCACCGGTATAGCGGGGACGGCGGCAGCCCCGGCAGCTTCTATCGCCAACGCGGGCGCCTCTATCAGTCGAACCAAGGTGGCATTGCGCTCGATGGCGATTTTCTCGGGATGCTGGAAGGGTATCGCGGGCGCTTGACATTCTCCACCAGCAGTTAGGTGGCGCTGTTTCTCGATGACATCCTCGCGCCAAAACATTTTCGTGCACGTCCGTGAGCTTTGTGCCCAAAATGTCCTTCAACGCCTGTAAGGTATGCTCAAGCTTTTCGATGCCTTCTTCGGTAAAAGGAATCGGCTTGATGTATCCAGGCCCCGCGACAGGGGGTGTAGAAGCAAGCTTTGGCAATGGAGTCTCGGGTAACCATTTGGGTGAAATGGAATACTGTTTGTACTGCATGCCCACTTCGCCGTGCTCGTCCTTCTTGAACTTGAAAGCCTGCTGTGCCAAAATATTGTGGCAATCGAAGACGTGACCATCAAACCAAGAGCTGAAGGCGAAGATCTTCTCGGTGTGCTCGCACGTTACACCATCCGTAAAGCATTCTTGTGCGACCTCTATCATCTCGTCGAGCGTCCAAGCTTGCTTGCGTCGTAGACGCACGGAGAAGCGTGAAAACATCTGGTCAATGTTCTCGTGCGTATGTGCCACCAACAGAAAGTTGAGTTTCACCTTGCGAAAGACGTCCGTGTGAACCAGCCAAGCTGCGTATGCCAACATCAACTTGCTCTTGTTGGTGCTCACATTGTCAAGCTGTACATACAATACTTCCGGCATCGGGTATGAATTTTCCCCGTCCCCGTTGCGTCGATGCTCTTTAATCAGCCTCGCAGTGTGTGGTACTTGTGACAGTACCAGCGAAATTAATTCATTTTCAGGCATTTCACCCCCCCCAAAGCGCGTGACCGTAACATGTACCAAAAGTCGGTCGGGGTTATTTTCCATGTTCAAAATAATTCAAAAGGGTCCTAAATGAATTTTCAACGCCTTATTTTGACCGATATACCCTCATACATCTAGTGCACCCTACGATGGGATTCTTATTGGTACTTGTGACAGTACCACAGCACGGGGTAGTAGCCACTCAGTAATAAGGCACTCCGATGTTAAGGAACCACCACTTTGGGGGTACCCAAGTCGACGAGAAAAGCGGCCGGACTTTTTTGTTATGGAATCACCCTGAACTAAGAAATATGGTGTTGGCTGCCTATCTTAAGGGGCATTTCGTTCATACATTTCATATATATTAAGAAATCTAGGCTGGAAATTTTACCAAAATGGTGTAGGCAGATGCTATTTTTATCGGATTTTTTAATAAAACTCTGCAAAAATCAAGGCACAGTGCAATATGATGCAATATGATGCACGACTCTCAGGGTCCATTTTCTAGGTTTTGAAAATTTTAAGAAATGTGGCTGGCTATGTACGGATGGTACGATCGTGGATGGCTATGGAATGTGCTGGCTGGCTTAAAAGATCGCGGTCACTATTCTTAACACATTCCATAGGACGCTGGCGCTGGCCGGGGGGTACCCAAGTTGATGAGAAAAGCTGGCTGACCTGGAATTTACGGTTTTCTTAAAGGTGGGTGATTACTGTAGTTGACGTCGACATCGAGAATTCCGCCTTCGCAGTCTTCGTTTATGACCTACTCTATCTGGCATTCCACATCTCTGATCTCCGGTTTTTACAACCAACCCGCACCCCGACTAGCATATACCAACCCACCGCTGTAAGAAACCTGGTGTACAAATCCCTGCTGGGCAATATGCCCAGCCACCCTGCATGGGGACTGAACGCAAGTCCAAACTTAACTGGCCCTTGCATAACATACTCGACTCACCTTAAAACACATAGTGCCACTCTGGCAACTAATAAAGCCCCCGCACACTGTTTCCATGGCAGCTCAAGCAAACCTAACAGAATACCCGAGAAAAGACACCACACAGCAAGGAAAAGCATAAACCTCGATACGGTAATAACTGTACATTTAGCACCTGATGCACAATATTACTTACCCCATTTTGATACCCCACAAAACGTTAAGCAGCACACTCAGCACACAGCCAATGTACACAAACCAAACTCTCACGGCATACGCCAGCAACAGGGAAAGGCTGCGACAATGCACCGCTATACACATGCACTTAAACAAAGAAATATATTATTCACCGATAACAGCGATAAGAATACATCCCCCCCCGGCAAGCCAACACAGCGCTACTACAATACGAAGACGAACCCTACCGGAACCCTAACAATTAAAGGCACAAAAGACTCCACCGAGCTCCATATACTGAGAGGGAAGCCAAGAAACTTGAGAGGATGGCTCGGGGGGATATGGGGACACATTACACGAAATATAGAGGCAAACGGCCCACAGTCGACCACAAGCGAATTCCCAAAAATGTTCTACGTAAAAACAACAAATTTCGGAAAACACGCCGAAACACTCCGAAAATTTTACACAACGGCAGGAAGACACACCAAAAGTAAGGCCCACCAAGGAAAACACATTAGGGGTGATACAAACAAGAATTTAGGGCAATGTAACGCTGTAACCACAAACTCGACATTTATGAAAGCGACACAGCCGTACCAGATACGCACGATATGGGCACGAAAGCAACCCAGCCAACCAACTGGCACACCACCACTCACCCACACAGAGAAGAAATAACGCAGCAGTACAGCGGCTAACCCTAAAATAACCCTAATGAAAAGGGAAACAAATACACGTGCACAGCACAACATGACGGGAGAAATGATGCGAAACTCAAGGGAATGTCTCAGGAGAGCAGGGGGAATGGACACACAAAATGCTGGGGCAAACCGCCGACATTCGACCACAAGCGAATCCCTAAAAATGCTCTAGAAGAAGAAGTAGATGGAAACCTGTGCCAGGGGCACGACGACAGATGCTCGGAGATATGTTTTTGATTGAACGTGCAAAGGTACACAATTCGGATTTTTATAATATACTGGATCAGGGCCAGATTGAGGTACAAACGATAATTCGGTTCCGAGTTCTGAAGGCTAAACACTTCTCAAGTGCTCTACTTATTCACTCGTCACTCAGGTTGCAGGGTCAACCACTCGAGAGCCGATGTCACACTTCGGCTCAACGTTCAGTTCCCGATCCGATCTCATTTCTAATTCCGATTCGTCATTCTCGATTCAGATGTTATGCCGACAGGCTGACACGATGACTGCCCCACAGTACTGTCATACTACTGTACTGTCATACTGTCATACTGTCATACGTCATACTGTCATACTGTCATAACCTTAATATCTGATATTCGATTTCATTGTCTTTTCAACCCCGATGCGAATCTGACCATTCTTCGAGGGTCTGACTGAGTTCCACGATGACACCCCCCACAGTACTGTCATACTACTATAGTGTCATACTGTCATACTGTCATAGTGTCATAGTGTCATACTGTCATACCCCGGACATCTGGTATTCATTCTCATCGTGGTTTCAAGCCCAATCTCACTGTCATCGTGCCAATCCCAGATTACCCCCGATGACACACATACGGACGCATATACATATCGGCTCACGCTGTGCCTTCACACTTCGGCTCAACGTTCAGTTCTCGATCCGATCTCATTTCTAATTCCGATTCGTCATTCTCGATTCAGATGTTATGCCAACAGACTGACACGATGACTGCCCCACAGTACTGTCATACTACTGTACTGTCATACTGTCATACTGTCGTCATACTGTCATACTGTCATAACCTTAATATCTGATATTCGATTTCATTGTCTTTTCAACCCCGATGCGAATCTGACCATTCTTCGAGGGTCTGACTGAGTTCCACGATGACACCCCCCACAGTACTGTCATACTACTATAGTGTCATACTGTCATACTGTCATAGTGTCATAGTGTCATACTGTCATACCCCGGACATCTGGTATTCATTCTCATCGTGGTTTCAAGCCCAATCTCACTGTCATCGTGCCAATCCCAGATTACCCCCGATGACACACATACGGACGCATAGACATATCGGCTCACGCTGTGCCTCCGGGCACAACTCTCCCCCCCTTAGGAGTGGTCTACCTCCTGGGATCACTCCGCTAAGGTACCCATCTAAGTTCCAGTTCTTAGGTTCTCTGGTTCCTTGCTGTTTCCAGTTCTTAGGTTCTCTGGTTCCTCTTCGAGCATAGTTCGCCTGCCGCTACCAGGGCACCACTTTCAAGAAGAAGGGTGCCACTTGGAATCTAAAGCGGGTCTTCAGTGTCGCGGAGGCGTAAATGTCGGAAAAGTTGTCGTAGCAGGAGTGCTGGTACGGGGTATACACTCGCAGATCGACCTGCTCCAGTCTGCTGCGGGTGAGGTCCAAGCTGAGCAGTCTCTGGGTGAGCACCGGTTGCCCATCTGCACGCACACGGTGTCGAAGTAGTACAGCGTAGCAGGGGCGAGGGTGGTGCTGAGTTCGTCCATATGCAGGTGGGTTTCATGTACTGCGTACCATACATGCAATAGGTACACACCAGCGGTGGGGGAAGCTGGCGCATCATAGGGCGAAGCCGTAGCGCGTTAGGGAAGCGACCTCTGGGGTTTTCCATGAACCAATGTTTTGGCTCTAGGTAGTCAATGATCTGCAATGCTCGTCGTACGATTTTGTCAGCCTGGGGAAGGTCAGGGGGTCCACCAGTGGTGCGCGCTTGACTGTACTGCCTGCAGGGGGGACTTGCCCAAATAACATCGAAGAATCCAGGCGGGTATTGCTTGTAGTCCCATTGCAGGATGTCACACACATGAGTGGGTTGCCAGATATGCCCGGAGTCGAGGGTCACCACTGAGGCGGAGGGGAAGCAATTTAGGAATTCCCTCTCTACTGAGCCAGTACCGCTGAAAAGTACGAGAATCCTGGGCGTGCGGGTTGTCTTTGCCTGTATTGCCAGCAGCTCTGTCACCAGTGCCAACGACCCATCTTCCACGCGCTCCTGGCGTTCCCACGGCAGGGGGACATCATCTTCCATCTGTTCGAGCTGGTCCAGTTCATCGCAGGGATTGGTGATGAGTTGGGCCAGCGTCATTCCGGCTTGAGCGGAGTGGCGGCCACGCTGCTCGCGGCGCCGAGTGGCTTCGTCGCGGACTTGCGCTTCCATGTGCAGTCTCGCTTGCTCGAATTCACGAAGTTGTTGAAGTGGACTTCCGCGTTCAAGTTTGTCACGCGTCCTCCATTGGTCGTGAGCTTTGGAGTAGCCAGTCCAGCGAACCTTCCACTCTTCCACCTCCTTTCCTCGAACAGACCGCACTCGACGTGCAAGGATACGCTCAACGTGTGCTTCCTTCTGACCGTCTACTACCACCTCTTCAGGTACTGCTAGGTGATCGCGTGCGGCAAAAGCATCTTGACCGCTGGTGTACGGTTTGAGGCGATGTTGAGCGAACACGTCGTGAATCCGCCAGTGAGGAGGGAGGCGTAGGCGGTAGGCTACTGGAGCTCCTCTGTCGGCTTCGGGCATGGTCATCTGTATATCGCTGAAGAAGCGTTCGGTCACAGGAACTGGTCCATGCCAGCGCTTGGTCAGTTTCCTACAGATGGAGCGATCCATCACCTTCTCCGTGAGGTGTTTCGCCTCTATCCAGACCAGATCTCCAACAGCATACTCCCGCTGCCCGTGTCTGCGATCAAACTGTTCGCGCTGTCGCTGTTGAGCCAGCTCCAACCGCTGTCTGGCGTCCCGCAGCTGCGACGAAAATTTCACAGCCACTTCGTGTGCGGTGCCTACTCCCCCAGTTCGTCGTCCAGCGGTGGACTGCGCGGCCTCCAGGAAAAGATCCAACTGCGACAGCGGCGAGAACCCGAACACCAGTTCAAACGGCGTGAAGCCAGTAGATTCACTCCTGGAGTCATTGATCGCGAACTCCACGTTAGTGGTGAACAGATCCCAGTCCTCCACATTGGCGTCAACAAAGGACCTGAGCATGTCCTCAATAACTCTGTTGCTGTGTTCTGCCTGGCCGTCAGACCGAGGGTTGTACGGCGTGGTACGAGCCACTTTCACACCCATCAGTCTCATGAGTTCCTGCCAGAAAGCATCTTGAAACCGCGGGTCACGATCAGAGACAATCTTCATAGGCGCGCCATGTAAGCGCCACACCGAGTCAAAGTAGATTCTGGCCACCACAGCTGCGGAGCTGTCGCCAAAGTTCATTGGTACAACGTGAACCATCTTCGTCAGCTTGCAGGTGAAGGCCACGAAAGCATCATTGCCCCTCTCCGATACCGGCAGGCCGGTGACGAAGTCCACCGCGACATCCTGCCATGGCCTGTTCGGGATGCTGTGAGGGTTTAGCAACCCATCCGGGTAAGTTCCCCTCGGTCTCACTGATTGGCACACTGCGCAGGATGTAACCCAGGTGCCCACATCTTCCGCGGCACCACGCCAATAGAAGCGTCGCAGCACCCTCTCCAGAGTCTTGTCCCGCCCAGTATGGCCTGAGGACAATGACTCATGAGCATGGCGAATCACCACTTCTCGAAGTGGAGAGTCCTCCCCCAGCACCAGCTGATATCTCCCTGCTGCGGTCCTCCAAACCACTTCACCCACCAGCCTGAAGTCCTGTAGGCATTGGTGTGGCGCCGCCTTCACTTTCTCTCGCAGCGAACGAAGTGTCCCCTCTCGGGTGTACTCCGCTTTCAACGCACGCAGGAACTTTGAGTCCGACTGCTGGGAGGTTGCGTCTCTGAAGGCTGCTGCCTCACCTGTCCTTATCACAGCGGGGGCTGTTCGCGGGTGCCTCACGCGTGCCGGCTGTGGTTTGGCGGAAGGGGCGTGTACTATCAGCACAGGCCAACGAAGGTCGAAGGCCTTCCCATCTGGGTTCTCGAAGAACTGATTGGGCTCGCCCTTATCATCGTGAGTAGGGATGACCTCCACGATCTGCATATTGGCCTTTCTGAAAAGTTTGCGCCACGCGGGGAGCTTGGACTGGTGATCTGGTAGAACGAAGACTGCTGAGGTGTTTTCTGGGTCTGCCTTCCATTCTGCGATATACTTGTTCAAAATCGCCTCCACCGTAATGTGCTTGGAGTTATATGGGGGGTTACACCAAACCCGAAGGCCCCTCCATTTCTCTGAAAGGCAGTCTGTCCAGAATCTATCCGCCTGTCTGTTGCGGCCGCCAAAGTCACAACAGGCGTCCACATCGAAGGGTCCAAACTTCTCGGCGTACTTCGAGGAGTACTCTGCTCGGACACGCCAATTCTGTGAGTCTTCGGGGGGAGTCTGCCATTTCTGCGGGTGAAGGGCCGGGGATGGAGATGACTGCTGGGGCGCCTGCTGCGGGGGTGGTGAACTCTGCACCTTCTCAGTGGGCGCCACCGATGCGTCAGCTCGTGATGGCGTTCGCGTCTTCGGTGACGCCAACTGTGGAGGCGCTGGGGTCGTAGAGGCTCTTCCAGCACGTGACATGCTCCTCGTTATCCTTATCTGAGGTGGAGCTCTGTCAGGGGTTTGGTGTGGAGCTTCTGTCGGCTTCGCGCTATCAGCTTCAGGCCAGTCAGGCATGTCGAAGTCGAGGTGATCCTCCTTCATTCCCTTATAGAGCTTCGGATTAACGAGAGCGATGGTCTCCCCCATGTCCATGGCCTGCTCTGCCACGGAGAGGGTTTCCACTGCTGAGAGCCAACAGTCAACTGTCTGGGCCCAGTGGGGATGAGCCGCGGGTGGTGAGCTGGAGAAGCATTCAGACTCCAGCGTTGCCAGAGGGTCTTTCGGCAGGTCTGAGGTGGGGTCGATCACTCCTGCCTCCTTCAACCCCTCGCGAACGTCCTTGTCTTTGAAGTCGGGTCTTCTGGACAGGGCGTCTGGTACCAGCAGCAGCGCTCCCTTGATATACTCCATTCTCGGGACTCCCACCTCTACCAGATCCATGTACCAGCGCGCCTGTCTGCGGCTAAGCTCTCTGCCAGGTTCCATCAGCCATTCAAGGGGGCGGTGATCACCCTGGATGCGGAAGTTGGTGAAGATGAGGTAATGCCGCCAGGTGACGGTGGTACAGTGGTGTAGAGCACCTAGCTCACGCTCGCCGGTGTGGTAATTCTGCTCGGCGGCTGAGAACTGGCGGCTCTCGTATGCTATCACGCGCAGCCCAAGACCATCTCCATTGTCTTGCATAAGTACTCCCCCAAGAGCGATGCCGCTAGCATCCGTTTGCACCACGAAAGGCGCTGTGCCGTCTGCGGCACCCTTAATGTTGGGCAAGGCGAGCACTGGCGCTGATGTGAGGGCCTTCTTCAGCTCCTCGAAGGCCCACTGCTGCATGGGACCCCACTCCCAGGGTACGTCCGACTTGGTCAACCGGGTGAGGGGCTGAGCGATCTCGGAGAAGCAGTGGATGAACCTGCGGTAATACCCCGCTAGGCCCAAGAACTGCCTGACGTGGGTAACCGTCTCCAGCTCGGGCCAGTCCCTCACTGCAGCCACCTTGTCGTGTTGGGGTCTGCAGCCATCTGCGGAGATACAGTGGCCAAGGAACCGTAAGGATTTCTTCAACAGTTGGCACTTGGACCTCTTGAGGAAGACGCCCTTCTCCCTGCATGTCAGGAGCAGTTGTTTGACGTGCTCGTAGTGCTCTGCAGCGGTGTTGCTGAAGACGACCACATCGTCGATGAAGATCCGGACAAATGGGAGATGGCCCAAGGCCCGCTGCATCCGTCGCTGGTACTGAGATGGTGAATTCTGCAGACCCTGCGGCATGACCAACCACTCATATGACCCCATCTGGGTGGTGAAGGCGGTCTTCTCAACATCTCCTGGTGCCATCGGTACTTGCCAGAAGCCATCCACCGCGTCGAACGAAGAGAAGAACTTCGCACCCTGCATCTCGTCGAACATCATCTGGATGTCTGGGAGAGGATACTTGTCCTTAACTGTCTGGCGGTTGAGGAGCCGGTAATCGATCACCAGTCGCAGCTCCTTGGGGTTCCCGGGTTTAGGGACCATCAAACAGGGAGCTGCATAAGGACTGGAAGAGGGTCGGATGTAGCCCTTGGACATCAGAGTCTCCACGCGTTCTCGAAGTTGGCGGAGTTCCTCTGCGGACTTCTTGTAGATGCGCTGGCAGGGAGGTCCCTTCTTGCTCAGCTCAGGGTCCAGGTTGATGTTGGCTTCATCTTGGGGGTCATGTCTGAGTCCATCGATGTTCGGTAGAGCAGTCGTCATCTCCTTCTTGTACTCCTAACCCCAGAAGTCCTGAAACTTGAGGGTCCACTCAGGGCTCACTTCTGCATCTTCAGTATCCGCAGCGGGTTCGGCGTTCTCAGAGTCGATAGCCGTGGCTGAAAAGGCAGAAGCGGTATCGTCGGGGGACTTCTCGGCCACCATGAGCCAGGCGGGCTGTATCTCCGGGTCGTCATTGCCGCGTAGCTTCTGCGTCTCCGCATACACCAGGTACTTCTTCAGCTGGGCAGGGGTCAGGAACACCTCATCCACCAATCCCGCGCAGGCCGTGCCCTTCGGAGACCTGTCCCCAGATGCTTTCCCAGGAGAACAGCCTGTGATGGTGACGCGGTCCCCAATCTTGCCACTGCGGGACTTCCTGAGGAAGGAGACGGAGCCATTCCCTTCATAGCCCAGAGTGACAGGAGAGTGACTGCGCAGCCACCTTCCGCCGAGGATGACATCCACCTGTATGCCCAGTGGCAGGATCCGGAGGGCAAGGGCGTTCTCCGTATAGGTGCCCGTGGTGGTGTGCGTGTTAAACTTGGCGTACGCGGTGGCGCCAGTGATCTTCACAGATCCATCCGCCAGGGTGACTCGCATCTCGGAACCGGCTCGTGTTGTGAGGCCACATCGCTTAGCGCTCTGCTCCGAGATGAAGTTGTCAGAGGCCCCCGAGTCAATCAACACCTTGACCGTGTGCCCTCTGAGGGTTGCATAGAATACCAGTAGTAGCGGTCCTTCTTCGTCATGTGCCGCTGCGAGGGTACCCTCGATGTCGGTCTTCCACTGAACTCCCCCATCTGTGCGTATGCTTTTGCACTTGAGGTTGGGGAGGAGGTTGTCCGAGGCCTCGCGGCATTCTATGGCTGGCACGAATTTTACCAAAGGTAATACTAGGTATAGGTATTACCAGTATTTTACCAAGTATTACTTTGCCCCCAAAAGTCCTTACCCTAGTGCAGGGGGGTATTACCGCACGTTACCAAAAAGTTTTACCATCGGTAATACCGGGTATGGGTATTACCGGGTATTACCCCCGTATTACCATCGATTTTACCCATTTTACCATGGGAAAAAATGAAATCGACGGCTTCTCAGCCGTCACGCCAGGACGATTTCCAACATCCCCATTCCGTGAGAGGGTGAGACGTGCTCGAAGTCTAAACAGTTCACAACGCGAGTACATCCCTGCGTGGCAACACGAGAGATATCCGTCATGGATTCGCCCTTCTTAGGACAATCTGACCGTCCTCCATGCCAAAATACCAAATTGTACCATTGGTAATACCGGGTAAGGGTATTACCAATCCCGAAAATCGGGGCGGCTGTCTGTACTTTCTGAGAAGCAGTTTTTGTTCGTTTCGGTGGCGACGACATTCGAATTTGGTCTAGCCACCTTCATAGATCGATTGCGCATACATCAAAGCCTCTAGGAGCACATTTGTACGGCAGGTGACGGCACCCGAGAGTGCAGCATGTAACCAATCCCCAAAATTGGGGCGGCTGTCTGTACTTTCTGGAAAGTAGTTTTTGTTCGTTTTGGTGGCGACAACATTCGAATTTGGTCTAGCCACCTTCTTAGATCGATTGCGCATACATCAAAGCCTCTAGGAGCACACTTGTATGGCTCCCAATAATAATGTGTGCGAGAAGCCCCATGATCGTTTTAATTATTGCCAAAAATCCCAGAATAGTATTACCTCGGTAATACCACTCAAAGTATTACCGGTATTTTACCCGGTATTACCAAGGGCCAAAATCCTTTACCCGGTAAATTGCCAGCTATACGGCATTCTTCCAGCGTTTGCCTACACGCGGCGTAGAACTCCTCATCCAGCAAATCAACATCTTCAGGCGGATGGCTGACGAGGTTGTCTGCACTCGCCGTCAGCAGGGTGCCCGCTGAGGTGCATTCGCTCGAAGTGGGGCTGACATGAGTGGTGTCGCTGGTGGTAGGGCTCACATGGGTGGTGTCACTGGTAGTAGGGCTCACATGTGTAGTGCCACTGGTGGTAGGGCTAACATGGGTAGTGCCGCTTACTGTGGGGCTCACGTGGGTAGCGACACTATCGGTGAGACTGTCATGGGTGAGAGGGTCCTCGTCATGCTGAGGGCTGCCAGCAAGGGAGTTGTGGGCGAGTTGGTGGGAGCTCTGGTGGTCAGTTCTCGTCTGAGGGGTCCCAGCTGCTGCCATCTGCTGGGTGAAGCAGAGCGAGTTGACCGAGGACTCCTCTTCCATCACCTCAGGGTCTTCAGCGATGGGGTGGCTGTCGAGACAGGGTGGCGCTTCATCCGCTTCATGCGTTTTGACGGTGGTCATCTGCTGGGTGAAGCAAAGCAAACTGGGTGCGGAGGTCTCCTCCGCCTCTGAGCAGTAGGGTGAACCTTCGGGGTTTCCTCCCGGAGTGGCCGGCGCGTTATCATGGTGCGAAGATGTGGTCTCTGCTGTGGGCTCGGCCAGTGAGGATGATGGAGGGGATGCGCCCAAGGGGCTGGGACCCAGCTTCCTCATCTTGTACTGGTGTACTGCGTGCAGACTGCACCAGGCACCAGGTAAACCCACATCTCCCGCTGTCCCCGGTATCGTGCCCACTTCAGTGTCCAGGGTGCAGAGGGATGTCGAAGACCTCGCTGCTGCTCTTCGTGCGCCCTCCTTTTCCCACAGCCTGCTACCTGGGGAAGAGTCCGGACTCGAAGTGGCGATTGCCTTTTGCTGCTCAGCAGGCGACAGCTCTCTCCAAGCCACGTAGAGGTCGTGGGAGCTGGTGTTAGAGGATTCGGGGACTTGCTGGCGACCGTCGTGTGAAAGGAGGTGCCACAATGCTATGCGCTGATGGCCTTCCTTGCGATCTTGAGGTTCGCGGGCAATGCGTATCCTCTCTGCCAGCTGGTTGGCGCGGTTCACGCGTTCCTTTGGCGATCGACTCCCAGAGTGTACGCGGCTGCGGACGCGCTCCGACATTTTATCTACCAGGTCCTTGGCAGCCTCTGGGGACTTGCGCAGAGCTCTGCGGACCTTCTGCATGGCGACCTCGAGGGGGAGGGAGTACAGATCTCTCTTCCAGTGCCACGCAGTTAGCCTTTTCCGTGGGTCTGCGAGGTTGGACTGATAGATGGGCAGCGGTAGGACAACACGCGGTCGGGGGCGAAGGTCACGGGGCTCTCCGCGGTTGTTGCCCATAATGGGGGGTCTGTGCCGGGGAAGTCGCCGTCCCCTCCGACCCTCGATCCTCGCTTGTGTATAAGCGGAACCGTCATCAAGAGGTAGCGTCGGCTCATCGAAGGGGGTGCTTCCTGCGAGAGGGTGGCTGGACAAGTCATCCCTCGGCGGCGATGGGGCACCAGCTGAGCGGTAGGTGCGTCGCAAGCGGGTCCCAGAGGTGAAGGCCACACTCTTGGGATGGGGACGTTGGCCCCAAGGGTCTCTGCGTCCTCGGGCGCGACGGGGTTCCACTGGTTCTGACCGCTTCTCCAGGGCGGAGAGGGTCTGATCATCAGGGCAAGACCTCACTTCCCCGAAGGGCAGGGTCTGGGGCTGGCCGCCGGCCAGTCATTCATCGCTCTCCACCAGGGGAAGGCCGTCACCCTCCACAAGCTCGATGCCCGCAAGGGCCGCCAGGGTCTGATAGCTCTGCTCGTCCTCACAGGTAGCGAGAGCCAGGACCTCCTCGGAGAACTCTTCTGGGACGCCATCCACCGAGGAGATGTCCTCCTGCTGCTCGATGGCCCAAACGACGGCGGCTACATACCCAGGGGAGTTCGCCAGTCGAGCGGGTGCATTGGCCCTCCACTCCTTGAGCTTAGCCTCGTCCGTACAGTTACGGACGATGTGCTCCGCAGAGCCACAGGCGAAGCACCGGCGGACTTTCGGAGCATCAGGGCGGGAGAGGCCAGGTGGTGGTGGCAAAGGAGTCACTGCCGCGGCGACGGTGGTGGCAGGCCCGTTCTCCAGCATGGCAAGAGCTGGGCGGCTCGAAGAGGGGGTACGCCTGTAGAAGGGGGTGCGAGGTGGTGGGTTAGCGAAGGAAACGGCACGGGGAGGACGGTCTTGAGAGCGCCTCTGAGCCGCCTCCGTGTCAATGTCACTCTCCACCTCCTCAGCAACTTCCCGAATCTTCAACAAGGCGTTGTGGGTGCCAGGGATGTCGTCAGCGACGGCCTTCCTCTCCCACTCTTCTGGTTTGGAGACATCCAAGTGGATGGCTCTCAGGCGCCGCATCACCTTGGGTGCATATTTCAGCCCCCGGTGGTACGTAGAGAGCATCGACAAGTTGGTCATCTCCACGCAATTTGGGACTCTGCCGGCCAAGAAGTTGACGGAGGCCATGCGGGTCTCCAGTCGCGAGAAATACTCCGCCGCGGTCTCGTTCACCGCCTGCTTCAGGGCAATGGCCTCGCCGTGTGCGTTCTCCAGGTAGGCCTGCGTCAGAGAGCACACCGCCAGATCGCCGAAGAACACATCCAGCTCCCCGTAGCGTTGGTGCCAAGCTTGCTCGGACCCAAAGGTCCCCTCTGCGCGCTCCAAGAATTTCTCTGCTGGTCTTGAAGAGTGTACTCCTTGAAGCTCCAAAGAAGGCTTGACACACTCGCCTGGTACTCTGATACTGATGGCGTACAACTGGGAGTGGTCAGTGCTTCGATCACGATGGCCTCCTGGAATACCTTCTGCACCATGTGGGAGTAGTGCTCCAGCTGCGTCAGGAGGCCCTCCTTGTCGGCCGATTTTGTGTCGGACGCGGAGCGGGGGAACCTGGTGACGCTCTTGACCAACTTTAGCACCATCTCTTTGGTCTTGTGCTCCAGGCGGACCTCGTCTGGAGATGCTCGCAGGTTAGTGCCCTGCGGCAGACGGACGATGCCTGGAACAAAGGGGGTGGCGCTGGGAGAGAGCACGGGGTTTGCAGCGGCGGCAGAGTGAACAGGGTTCACGGTAGCGGCAGGGTGAACGGGGTTTGCGGCGGCGGAATGGGGAAAACGGGCAGGGGGTGGTGGTCCCGGGGCATGCGCGGGCGGAGGCGCAGGCGCGGGATTTGTGGGGACTGCGGTCGGAGTGGGCGGTAATGCAGGGGCTGACGGTGGTGCGGGGAGTGGAAGAGGTGTATGGAAGGGCAGGGGTGTGGATGGTTGTGCGGCCACCACGCTCATGCTCCGGTACCAATCGGAGTTGCTGACCTCCGACCACGCGGCGAGCCCGTCCTGATCGAAGTTCTGCATCTCCGACTCCCGCGCTGTAGCGGGGATCCACTCCCATACTGGCTGCCCCATGCTGGTAGACCGCACATTGGCCGCGGCTGGGTCCCCCATTGCCATATCCATGACCTCGCGGTCGACCATAAGGACCCAGGGCTCCACACGAGGGTTGGTAAGGGGTAGGGGTGCATGGTGTAGCCGGCCCCCCATGCGCGCATATGCAGTCAGCGGCGCTCCCAGCAGGTGCATGATCCTGAACAAGATGGCGTCGCCCTGCACCCAGCCCGGCGGCGTTCGTCCCATGGTAGGGAGACGGTTGCCGCGCCTCGCACCCCAGCTGACTGGTGCACCCACAATGACCCACCATCGTGGGTGACGAAGAGGGCTCTGACCTCTGGGTACTGAGGGTAGGAGGGCTCTGGTGCGGGATCGTCAGGGGGATCCTGAGGTGGATCACTAGGGGGGCCTGGTGGCGAGTCGCTTGAGCTGGAGTCTCTGGGCTCTGAGTCGGGATTGCCACCGCCGTGCACCACCGTCTCCATCGACTGTCGCCGGCGGGCCACCATCATGTTATGGGGATTTGGCCGGCCCTGAGTGGGAGGTTCGGCGGGAGCGGTCTCAGCGGCGGTCTGAGGCACACTCAGGAGGGGTTACGCTGGCAGCAGCGTCTGCCTCGTGTAGATGTTCCGCCGTCAGGCCCTGTGCGCTGCCCTGAGGGTCGCCTGGTGGGGAGACTCCTGCCGACGTCGTCGCACCAGGCAGCGCGAGTCCTCTCGAGAGCACCGCGGAGATGTCCAGGGCCTGTACTGCCGCTAGGACTTCTCTGCGAATGTGTTCACTTCGGCTGCTCGCGTCCGAGTCAGAGCCGGACCTGTGGGCGGCCCTCCGCCTGCGCTCAGCTCGTGCCTGCGTGCTTCGGCTGCCTCTGGTCCCCGTGCTGGTGCGGCTGATGTCCGTGCCAGAGTCGGGGTCAGAGTGATCAGGTGCGTGGCTTGGACCTGGGAGATGCTTGCCATGTGTCGCAGGGCCCGAAGATGCCCTTCGGGAACGCCGACGCCGGCGAGTCTCTGAGGTTGTCGCCACCGCGGGAAGGTGACGCACCAAGAGCTGGGTGCCGCCTAAGACGTTCTGCTGAACCCCGCTGTCAAGGGGTACCTGCAGAGGGTCCGGCAGGGCCGCGGCGCCGATGCTGATGAAGTGCTGCAGCGATGAGGGATCCGCGCCTGAGTCATGAAGCGTGGAG